>AWUE01013457.1:0-83568 GCA_001974825.2 Corchorus olitorius
AAAACATTACACCTCATCATATATTTATTTATTTAGTTATAAATATTCACTAAAGTACTCGTTATTCTTTACATACCAAAAAAAATAAAAACAAAGGAAAACTATATACAACCACTGGTTGTTATAAAAAAAGAAAATATATACAACCACAGGTCCACAACCACCATCACCACCGCTTCCTGAACGTATCCTCTCTTTCTACTAATGACTTCATCGGGCGGTGGCGGAGGCAGGTACATGGCCTACTCTCCCTCGCCTTCCGCCCCTCACTCTCCCCACCTCTCTGGCCTCCGCTCCGCTGCCGCTGCCGCTTCCTCCGCCGCCCTCCTCGACCAAGAGAAGTATGCTCTCCTCTCTCTTACATTAATTTTAATCTTACATCTTGCGATCTTCAGCTTCCTTTCGCTCCTACTCCATATTTATTCTCTCTTTCCTATCTGCTGTTACTGTACTGATCTTGCCCTGCGATCTCTCTTTTCCTAACACCTGCTTTGCTTACTTCTTAACTTGATTTCTTCGCTTAATTCTTGTTCAATATCCAAGATCTAGTGCTTGATCGATTCTTTTTTGGTCTGATTATGTTTTCTGTGCCGAGTTCCTGACCATCTTCTTGTGTAGTAGCAGATCAGTTCAGATTTATGATTCTGGTCAAGTTCTAGTGCCTTTGTTTTCATTGTGTGGTCTCTAGTGTGTGTGTGTGTGTGTGTGTTGTTTTTTTTTGTTTTTTTTTCAGGTTTATGTTGTGATCTGGCAGTAGTTGTATTAGAATCGGAGCTAAGTATTTTGGAATTGTTTGTAACACTCGTTAAATGACTCTGTTGCATAACATTGATATCAGTAGTTCACTACTACTATTGATGGTAGTTGGAGATAATTCTTTTGTTTAGATGTGTTCATATATTGTCTTAAGGTTTTTTCATTTTCTCTTTTGCAGATATCTCTCGGAGCTACTGGCAGAGCGCCACAAGCTTAGTCCATTTATGCCAGTGCTCCCGCATACGTATCGATTGTTGAACCAGGGTGAGTGTTTCCTAGTGCCAATATTCTTTCTTGTCAAAAGGTCATCCAGAACAGTACCCCCTTTTCTTGTCATTAAAAACCAATTTCTAACTCGACAAGTAACTGACTATAAAGGCTTATTAGGGATCAAGTCTCTGTAACTAACTTGATTAGTAAGTCTCCTGTCAAAACAGGCTGAAGCTAGAGTTAATTCAATTACTAAATCATGTCAAAGGAAACATGCCCTTGTGACTATCTTTTTATAGATTGAACTAGGGAAAACCAAGTCTCAGTTTACTAAAACAACATAATAAATGCTAAAAATGGTGACTCATCATTTGGTGAAATGTGAAAGTAATATGAATTCACACTCACCATTCAAACTACAATGTCTATGTTCATGTCTTGGTAGTCTGAGGTAGGTGGTGGAAAGTGAGGCGAAAGAGAAAACATAATTTCAGTATTCCATTTTCTTTTTCCTTCTTCATTGAGTTCCACTCCTTTTGGCTGGGATAATGATCAAGCATGGAGTGGTTACTTCAAAATCACACTATCTCTGGAGCTCATTTTGCAAAATCTATTGCATTTTAGTCATCTTTATGAGGATCTGGGTTAAGGACAGTTTGGTTGTTGTGATCATTATCTATAATAAAGCAGAAACTATGAGAGCTTTGTTATTTTTCAACTTTTTCAGACTGTAATTAAACTATGGTTCTAAATTAATTTCAAAACCCAATAGGAAGTGAATCTCACATAAACCTTGATAGCTGGTCAATGTCGCACTGGAGAGTTAGACATGTCTTAGGAAGTGATAGAAGAAAAGAGGTTCCTAGTGCAGTCCTAAGTGAGAAGAAGGTAATGGGAGAGAAAGGAAGTCTATCGACCTTACTTACAGTGATGAAGTTATGAGAATTGCGGAGAGAGTTAGTGATTCTGCTTCTTGGGTAGCATACTCTGGTGGGTTTAAACAAGCTTGATAATTTATCAAGGGTGGGTTTTTTTTTTTTTTTGCAGATTTGCAAATTATTGTGATAAAGATATTTAAATATACTGAAAGGACCCCAAGGAGAATTGAGAGATTTTAGTGGACGAGCCTGAATGATACGGTTCTTTCAGGTCTTTCAGGTTGCAGTGAGAGAGATCTTAGTTGTGACTTTTATCCAAAAGAAGTGGTTGTTTGTTTTGTTCTTCTATTTAGGGTGCAAAACTGTCATTCAACAATCTGCTACTATCTGGGGATGATGCAATTAAATAGTATTTCTTTAAGTACTTCTGTGATTTTTTGTTTTCTCTTGAATTGTATGATTCGAAATTCTAACCACTGATTTGATTCACTTATGGTTGTGCGAGAGCTAGTAGCTTATATTGTGAAGGAAGAGTTGATATTTAACTGACTAAATTAACATTCCGTGTAGTATCTCCATTTTGTGGTGACTGCTAACTGATTTCTTAACAAATGCTAACTGGTACATCTTATTCTTGAAAATGACATTTTTTGGAGCAGAAATTTTGCGTGTAACCACACTGTTGGGGAATGCATCAGTTTTAGGTCAAAGTGGGCTTGAACAAGCTAGCCCCCTGGCTTCTGGAGGAATATTTTCAAATGGAGGAGCTGATATGAACGGATGGACGTCACGGTTTCAATCAGAAGTATGGATACTAACCATTAACATAACTCTTTAGCATCTAATTTTACTGCTTTTAGAGGTATTGCTGACTTAATGTTTAACCTAACCTCTATTTGACTTGTAGCTTGCGTTGTCGTTTCTCTTATGACAGGCAATCTGAGGCTAACATCAAGAAGTTCTGTAAAGCTAGTTTTAGCTATAAAAATGTTTCAAACTATTGCTTCTACTTACATGACTCATTGTTGTCTCTGGCCTTTGTCATTGTCAGAAAAAATCTGATATGCAGTGGATGATAGTATTCATAATTTTATATGGTGCTAAAACTGCAGTTTCTGTTAGGATTGAAGAGTGAAATGCAGATCATTGAGTTTGAGACAGTGCACATTAGTAATAGTTCTGAGGAGAGGGCTATTCTCTGAACGTGAACTTTAGTGCTGACTTGAATAACTAAGCAGTCATTTTTTTTTTTTTTTGAATTTTGGTATCCCTGCAAATTGGTTTCCTTGGTTCCTGTCGCCTGTTTCTTATACTTGGATATACTAGTTTTATCATTGTGTCAAACAAGCTGCTTAGATAGTCTTCACTTCCCATTAACTTTGTGGTTGAGTGTGCTTGCAGTGGCCAGATTCGTCTGAAAAATCATATATTACTGTTTTTAGGATCGGTAGTTCTTAAATTTCAGTTTATCTTCTATGATATTCTCTGTTAGAATGATTTCATTCCATTGTTAAAGGCTCTTGTTGCGAAATGTCTGTGGGGAATGTGTCGTGCTTGTCTAAGGAACGAGTCTTTTGCTCCCTAATCTCATCTAGTACCATACAATGGAAGACAATTGCATTGATCTGTTGCTATGTTTTTCTTTTCCCTTTTTTAATGAAGGAACACTATGGTGCAGATTTCAGGTTTAGTACAGCCCTCTTCAGCACAAAACTGGCTGAGTTCTCAAGGTAGCTCTTCTGGTCTTATTGTTAAGAGAACAATCAGAGTGGATATTCCTGTGGACAACTATCCTAGTGTATGAACTCCTCTCACAGCAGTTACTTAAGAAAATTTCTTTTTCCAGCATCTAAAATGATTCCATGTTGCAGTACAATTTTGTCGGCCGCCTCCTTGGTCCTAGGGGCAACTCTCTTAAGCGTGTGGAAGCAAATACAGAGTGTCGTGTCCTGATAAGAGGGCGGGGAAGTATTAAGGATCCAGCTAGGGTAATGATTCTTTCTTCTTCTTTTTTTTCATGATTGTGAATAGTTATCGTTTATTACATTAGTTTGTATAAATTTCTCATCATAGTTAAAAGATTTGACAGAAGTGAAAACTATGAAATGTGTTGGCCTACTTAACTATAGCCTGCTTACTGTTTTTTCATCATATATTTCTATTATTTAACGTTTTAGGAGTTCCCAAATGGCTGAACTTAAACGAATTATATATTGGACTTTAATTCTAAAGAAGAAGCCTACCTGATCTTGAAATCTCTATATCTTTTATGGTGAATGCTAAATTCTCTATGTCATGTCTCTCTTGTGTGGATATTAATGTTGTCTTTTAAAATTGTTAAGGAAGAAATGATGAGAGGAAAACCAGGTTATGAACATCTTAATGAACCTCTTCATATCCTAGTTGAGGCAGAATTACCGGTTGAAATAGTTGATGCTCGCCTAATGCAAGCACGTGAGATACTGGAGGATTTGCTGAAGCCTGTGGTGAGTAAAATTTCCTTTGTTGTGATAATATCATTTCAAGTGTGTGCGATGCATCTTGAAAATGTTTTTTCTTTCATTTTGTTCCCAAAATAAAGGATGAATCCCAGGATTTCTATAAGAAACAACAGCTGCGAGAGCTAGCGATGCTGAATGGTACACTTCGCGAGGAAGGTTCTCCCATGTCTGGTTCTGTATCCCCCTTCCACAACAGCCTTGGTATGAAGAGAGCAAAGACTAGGGGGTAAAGGATCCCTGGATGTGGGTTATCGGAGCTTGTGTCTTAGTGTCTGCCATAAGCAGCAGTTTCCCCGACATTGCAGGTGTTGCTGCTTCAGCCAATGCCTCCAATTGCCATCGGGGCACTGGCACTATTATGCGCCAGTTCTAACTTGTTTCTATATGAAGTGTGTTTGTCATGTGTTTGGGAGAGGTTTAAATGCTAGTATTATGCCAGTCGGGAAAGGGTCTGAGTTATCGGGGTTTGCACTTTTGCCTTTGTATTGTTTCTTCAAGTTGAGGCAGCATGGGCAGGGCGGTAGCTCTCCTAATCTGTCCCGTGTATTTTAATAGGTCATACGTATAAGCTTGCAATGACAGTTTTGATGTGAGGAAGTTGAAGGTATGGTTTGTATACAGAGAAGTGAGGTGATTTTACCCTTTTTGTAGTAGTGAATGTCGGTTTGGGTTGGAGTGCTTTCTATTACGATTGAATTGTAGACAGCACTTGGATATTATTACTCACTAGTATGATGTTATTATTTAAGGCATTCTTTGTTCGTAAAATGAACTGATCTACGTACCTGTGGCTGTGGCATTTTTTTTTTCTTTATTTTGGTTCTTATTAGAAATCGAAAGTTGATTCCAACTACAGGTAATTTTAAAGAAATACATGTGACAGTGATACTAGGTGTTTATTTGTTGCCTGAACCATTCCTATAACTGAAGGCTAAAGCTATATCAAGCATCTCTGCTAGCGAGTCAGTACAGCAGGGGTTTCTCATTTGATACTGCTTAAGTGTTTACAATGCAGTATAAAAGCAGCTACTATTGCTTCTGCTTCATCAAATACAAATAGCCTTGTCAAATTTCTGCAATTGTCACTCAAGCATGGTACAACAGGCAACAGCCTCCATCTTTATTTTCAAAGTATTTACAATTAATTGGAGACAACTTTAATTACTCTTTTATAAGTAGAGTAGTATATATGTTTCAACTTGGATATATTCTTATTATTCTTATTGAAAAAACAAAACAGGGCCGAGTAGAATTGCAGACTTGACTGACTGCTTCTCATGACTCAGGGACAGACAGACTCGTTCTGATATATATAGTAGTATAAGATACAGTAAGTAGGTAGGCCGTAGGCATAGCTAAACATGTTGACTCAAACCTCTTCTTCCTCATCCTCCAGGTCATCGATTCCAACCCAACGCGTGAATGCAAAAAGAAACTCCTTGAAATTCACCGATCCATTTTTATCCCAGTCCATCTCTTCTGCAATCACACACTTCACAATCAGCCCTTAATCTTTGGAATTGGATTCTTATTGTTTATTCATTTATTTAAATATGGAGTAGGAGTACTGGAGTAGTAGTAAAACTAAAACTATAACGTGAAGTCAAAAGATTGGACAGTCCTGAGCTAAGAAGAATCTGTGCCAACTAAGGAAATACTATTTATGTAAATCTAACTTTCCCTCTGTCAATTAAGTAGTACATTTATCTTTATTCTTATTATAGTCTAATAATAATGTAGGAATAAATCCCAAGTCATGTGCATCATGTTTATGCAGAATCTAAGCTGACACAAATGCCTCTTCCCTATAAACAAAATATACATGCACAATTGTGTATGAACATGTTGACAGGTAAATTAATTATTTGAGCTTCAGTTTGAGAGAAACAGAGCTGACCAAATCTCTTCATGGCTATTCGTCCAGAGGAACGTTCCCCTGATTCATTTATGGCTTGAACCATCTCATTCTTGCTAACATAACCATCCTTGTTCTTGTCCAAGAACACAAATGCATCAACCAAAGTTTCAAAGGTGGCCTCCAAGTTTGGCATTCCCATCCTTGATTTCTGCCCATGTCATGGAACACCAAGATAACACAATCATAAATAATCATAGCAAGTTTTATAATGGATGTCTTGAAGAGATCACATAACCAGAAACAGATAAGAGTCGAGTTTTGAGTTATAAGGGCATACGGTTTCAAGTGCAGTGGCATTGTCCTTGAGAAGATAGACAAGGCAGAGGAGTACAATGAACTCATTGAATTTCACTCCCATATCTTCATTGATATCACATGCCTTGAAGAGATCATTTATCTCCTCCTCTGTGAAAGAAACATCAAGCTCGCGGAGACATTTTTTCAGCTCTTCGTGATCAATTGCACCATTAGAATCCTCATCTACAAAGTAAGAAGCGCAATGGAAAATATTAGGCGAAAAGACATGTATGTGTGTGTGAGATTGAAGGTTATGGCATAAATTAAATAAACAATCATTTGCTCAAGTTTTCAGCATAAAGCTTATTGATTCACTGCAATGACATACCCATACATATGTCTCAGTTGAGACAGATAGAAAATACAGTGCATATATAGGAGGGTAATTAATATTATATAACACCAGAAATATATATATATATATATTCATTTGGCTGTAGCCTCAAAAATTTCTTCATGTTTAGAAGCTAATAATGATTAGGAAAACTCATGATCTGCTGCTAATTGTAGAAGATTTGATTGGAAGGAAAGAAAGAAAGGGGATACTTACCAAACTGCTCAAAAATAGCTTTGCACTTCCTGAAACTCTGATCAATTTTAGGGAATTTTAAGATTATGCTGTTGAAGGATTTCATTGCAGTTCCTTGAGAAGCCCTTCGCTGCATAGCTTCAACCATTTGAGCTTCTAGCTTTGTCTCTGGTACCCAAACCATTTCAGGCTTTCCCTCTACACCTCCCATTTCTTTTTGTCAGTGGGATCAAGGAGACAGCAGGCTAAATACTTGCCTGAAACCCCATCATTTCATAATATTAGCAACTATGAATGATGGAATAAATTGTGATCCTGAAAAACCGTAATTCAGTTTATAATACAATATATGTAGGACAGGGTGAGTTGATTATTGGAAATCAGATGAGTAATTATTTATTTAGTGTTTGTCATTTGATGAGCTGCTTTATGGTTACGTAGCATAAAAAGAAAAGGAAAACAAAAGTTGAGGCTCACGCATAGATAGATATTCAAATTGCAGCAGGCAACGAAATATGAGTGATTAACAATTTAACATCACTACGAACATAATAATAATAATAATAATCATATTAAGACAGCCAGACAGGAGGAAATATACATAGGGATAGGCTTAAAATCTAATTAAACAGAAACAATTTAAGGGGAAGAAATACAAACTCTGAATGATGATTCCTTTTGATGCTTGTGCTATGGAAAGGCAGACAAGTTGAGATCCAAGAAAGGGGGCGGGGGTCTTAAAAAGAAAAATATATATGATATGAGTATGATTTATGGATTATCAAGAGAAAGAAATTAAGGATCAAAGTGAGAGATGGGATGAGCTTGGTGTTTCCATGTTAGATTTGAGTTGAGCCTTGACCTTGACCTTGAGGAGGTGAGGTACTGAGGTGAGGTCATTTTTTTTTTCTTAAATCAAGTTTTACGGTGAACCCGCCACGTACATAACCTACTTTATTACTACTCCTATTAAAGTCAAGTCCTGTGCCACGAGTTGATTTGACACAAATTCAATTTTTAAAAATTTTAAAAAAATAAAAACTACTTATTTTAAATAAAACTACCTATTAAAGGATAGATATAAGTATTTTAATTTTATTTATATCCCGTTAAAAAAAAACTGTCAAGAATTATTCAGGTAGTGAGTGTCATGTGTCTTGTATGAGTTTAAATTAGAATCATCATAAAAATGAGTGTTTTTAGGATTCCATTAGGATGATATCACCTAATTAAATTTGAATCATCATCAAATTCTTATTTACACCCTACCACACCTGATTAAATTTTTATTAATTACCTTAACCTTAGTTAAAATGAATAAATTTTATTTTTAACCTACTTCTTTTTTTTTAACTTGCAACATGACTTTTTTTTTTAACAAAATTATTTAATAAATTTTGTTTTTGTCTTATAACGTGACTTTTCTTCACATTAAGATTGGTTTTGGATTTTTTTTCTTTATTAGTGGCAAATTAACTTAATTAGTTTAGAACAAATCCAAATTATGAATCATGAGAAAAATAAGTTAATTAAAAAAAAAAACTAGAAAACCAAGATATATAAATTCTTGGTTGTAGTGATATTGTAATATATAATTAAAATATAATATAATAGAATTAAAGTAATAAAAATAAGATTTTAGACTCTTACATTTATATTCAACTTTCTTAACTAAGATTAAGATTAGTTTGAGGTAATTAATAAAAATTTAATTAGGTGTGCTAGGTGTAAATTAGGATTTTATGATGATTCAAATTTGATTAGGTAACAGCATCCTAATGAAATCCTAAAAACACCATTTTTATGATGATTCTAATGGAATCTAAACTCTAATAATATATACAAGTGGATCGACCCACGCTGGCGCGTTCGGGCGTTCAACAATCTATTTCTTTGAACATTTTTCTATTCGAATTAAATTGTTTGATATGTAGGAAATTTCGAAAGTACTATGATTTTAAGTGTGTTACATCTTTAAAAGGCTATACTATTAAAATTGAGCATATGCTGTAAAGTTAGCAATAAATTAAAAATATTAGTTTGTACATGAACAAGTGCAATAGCTTCAATTTTGTTTCCTCCTCTAAAGTGTGTAGCACTTAAACAAAAACTAAGTTTACTCTTTTCTTCATATGGACATGAAAGGCCTAGAGAGAGGTTACAATTCTAGATAATTAAGGGGGATATGATTTATTATAACATTTATGTGAAAAGAAAGGATAATTACAAAAAAGGGCTCAAGGGCAAGAACTGATTAGAAACTAACTTAGGGTATTATTAGTAATTTGGCAAGTGAGAAAACAAAAAAGGACAAAAAAAGTTCAAATGGAGCCTCCTCATCGATTCTCAAGAGGGGTCTTTGGTAAATTCTCTGGGTCTTTCAAATACTATTTAGTATATATAAGAACTTATTTATTACCTATTGTTATTTAACGGGGTCACGAGTTTTTTTTTTTTGATAATAAGAGGGGTCACGATTTTTATAAAAGTTTGTTATAAATAAATATTATTAAGAGAAAAATTATTGTTTTTGAGAAAAAAAAAACAATCAAAATTACAAATGTGTGAGGTGCTTCACTCAAACATAATCAACCAACAATACAATTAACTCGATAATTATATAAATAAATATAAATATAATGATAAATAAAAATCTAATGCTTTTTTTTTTTAAGAATAAGAATTTATATCTAATGCTAAATACTACTCCTATATACAATCTACTCTTTTTTTTTTTGAATTATACTATATACAATACAATATACTAATACCAATAGCAAAAGGAAATCCAAATAAAAAATTGGAAACGGAAAGAAAGAGCGAATAAGAGGGCGGCAAGTAAAGAGTAAAGGCGGCCGCGTGGCACAGAATCACCGCCACCAACGCCTCTTTGCTCTTTTTGTATAAAACTCCTCTCAACACTGCCTATATATACTGTATCATATCTATCTATACATTCATAATCATACCCCAAGGCCCAAACCAAATCCAACAAGGAAAAATCCCCAATTCCTTTTCTTCTTCCGACGGCTCCATACCCTAATCGACTCCTTCACGGTATCTTTTCTCTGCGCTTCTCTCCTGTGCAATTTTTACTCTTTTTGTAGGATTTTTATCGATTTTTTTCTTTTTTTGTCTTTGACGTTTTGAGTTATACTATATTCCTATTTGCTTACTTTTGGATTGCCGAGATTATGTTCTTAGTTCTTTTTCTTTTCTCCAAAAATCTGATTATGTTATAGCTGATGGATCGGCGTTTTCATCTCTCTTTTATTTTATTTTTATTTAATTTATTTAATTCTCTTTTTTATGCTTTGATATATAAAAAAAAAATTCCTTGACCTAGGCCTTTGTTTGCTTATTTGCCTAGGAAATCTGGTTTATTTCTCTTAATATATCAGTGACTTAGCATCTCTCCACATAAATAATCTGTAATTGTGTACTGTTTTAAATCGCGCAAATTTTGGGCATACGAGTGTTCATATATAAAATTAAAAACTGTAACAGTTCTCGTTGACCTAGTGTAATATTAAATTAATAAAAACAATTTGTTATTACTATTAATATAGATATATTTTTTTCTGCAGTTTGATTGAGTTTCTGAATGGCTTCAAAGCGGATTAACAAGGAGTTGAAGGATTTGCAGAAGGACCCTCCTGCCTCATGCAGTGCCGGTTTGATCCTCAACTTTTTTCAGTTTGATTACTTGATGGCATTAATTATTTCAAATAATTAAGATCTTAACTAAACTTATGCAAGTCTAAACTTCTTAACTAAACTTATGCAAGTCTAAACTTCCAACTGGCCAAGTTATACTATGAGTTCCAACCAATTGCTTATTTGTGTTTAGATGCAATGCTTAGATTCATATAATCCAAAACCCCGTAAATCCTAATAATGTTCTGATTCAAGTTATACTACTGGAATTTGTACTTTAAATATATTGCATTTATACAGGCCCTGTTGCTGATGATATGTTCCACTGGCAAGCGACAATTATGGGCCCAGCAGACAGTCCTTTTGCTGGAGGTGTTTTTCTCGTTGCCATTCACTTTCCCCCTGACTACCCATTCAAGCCGCCCAAGGTATATGCTATTTACTTGTAATAAACTTCTTTTACCACCCCAAGTAAGGGTTTAGAGGAGGGTAAGCTTCTTGTTTATCCAACTATGATTGTGTGATAGATTCCTAAAGTTTGATTGCCTTAGGGATGATTGTTATTGTCTTCTTCATGTATGTGAATTTGTTATTACATGCTATGTAATATGTATGATGATTTTGGATTTTCAAAGTTGTCAAGTTGGCATGATCATAAGCTGTATTTTTTGCTAGCTAGTGAATTCATTGCATAACCTTTAGAGATGCTTATATTCTAGTACGTTTTTCATAGTTTCTAAAGTTGGTCAATAGGAGGTGATTGTTTGGGAGTAACTGATTGTCTTCATTGTCCTGTGTAAAGGTTTCTTTAGTACCTGATTGTTTTGATTGTCCTGTGTAAAGGTTTCTTTCCGAACAAAGGTTTTCCATCCCAACATCAACAGCAATGGGAGCATCTGCCTAGACATTCTCAAGGAGCAGTGGAGCCCTGCCCTTACTATATCAAAGGTAAATGCTTTTAAAACATAAGTATTTCCTATTGTGTTAAAAAAAATAAAGTAGTCCATTTATTCCAATTTAAACAATAATTGAGGATTCTCTTGCTCTAATGTATGTTTTGTAGGTTCTTCTGTCAATATGCTCACTTCTTACGGATCCAAATCCAGACGACCCTCTGGTGCCTGAGATTGCTCACATGTACAAGACCGATAGAGCCAAATATGAGAGCACTGCCCGCTCATGGACTCAGAAATATGCAATGAATTAAGGGTCTGGCAGGATGTCATGTTTGATCCCTATTATTAGTAAATAATAATAGAAATAACTAGTGGACTCTTTGGTTATCTAGAAAAACTAGTCATCTTTTATCTTCTTCTAAATAGGTTCTGTTGTTGCTGTGGATTTGAAATTTAAACACTGAAATGGTTCTCTAATAGTTCTCTGAGGCATTAATTAATATTTATTTATTTATGCAAATAGTGTGAAATGCTTGCTATCCCAATTGACGTTTTGGTCCAGACCGCTTGGTGGAGACAAAACTAAATCAAAGTCCCCGACTACTGATGTGATGAGCAGTTATGAAATGTGCACAACTAAATCTGATCAAGGCTAAAGAATTTAGTAGAAGAGCCTTCTAATTAAGGCTCATTTTGGGTCTGTAGAAATTTGTTGGGCCCTTTGCTTTTGTAGTTACTTGTATGGGACAGGATATGTAGAAGAAAGAAAAACTGAAAAAGAGACATACGTATTGGATGGCCTAATAGTTACTAACATTCATGAGGGGAAAAAGAATGGGAAATGGGGGGACCCTATGCTTGTGGCTGGAGGCAAGTAATAGGACAAGTGTGATAGCAGGAACCTTATTCTTGAATTTGTCTGATGGTTTAACATTTGCCTTGTCCAATTCTCATTCATTCCGTAGTAATTCAAACAGTGAATCACATGCAAATGCAATGCAATTCTAATTCGAGAAAACAAGTATTAATTGAAGGTCAAGGCAGAATGAACTTTCACGATATGTCCTTGTAGTTGTAGGGTTGTCCTGTTGGCCTTTTCAATTCCCTCACCCATCACTACTTCGCCTTTTCAATTTCTGTTTTTTTGGCACAACATTTCAATTTCTGTTTTGATGATTCGAATTCGATTATTATTAAAATAAAAAAACTATGTGTGTGTATATAGAGAAAGAGAGAGAGAGAGATATAGTACTATAATACTTGAACAGATTAATGAAATTTGATTATTGTATACACTACTATTAGGGAAAAAAAGAAGAAGAAAGGGATAACACACGGTCCTCAAGAAAGTTAAGAAAGAAAACCATGTGTTATGTGTATATAAAAAAAAGAAAAATAAAACTACAAAAAGTTGTTTTTCAATATATATATACTAGCTAGTGTATATAGAAAGAGTACGTATTTGGGTGAAATGAAAGGAGAGATTTGAGAATCCGAATGCACCCAAAGGAAAACCGACAGAAAATCCAACAAGAAAGAAAGGTAAAGACAATGCTAGGGATGATGTTTTGCATTAATAGTCGCTTTCTGGGACATAAATATAGGAATGTGTTGAGGCATCGATCGGCAACAACACAAAGAGTAGTCCTTCAACAATGCGTTGTGTTGAATATCTCCCTGCCCTTGCTTCCAAAATCCAAATCCATCCATTAATGCCTTTTGCTGCTTTTCAATAATAATAACAGTATTGAAAGAAATGAGATTGAGAGGGACTATTAACTGCTTGAATTTTCTTGGTTTTGGGAAATAAAATTGGAGACGTCTTTGTCTTGTGGAGACTGACTTGTGTTGTGCCTCCTGCATTCTCCAACTGGATTATCGGCTCTTTTTGCTTTTGCACCTCGATATTAGAATCAACATCCATCTGCATTCTGCATTCTGCATTCTGCATTCTGCAGCAGGCTTATCACCCTAAACCAACATTCCACTCTAGTCTACTTACTACTCTATGATTAAAGCCTAAGCCAGGAATAGGATTTACATATATATAATAATATGGATATGCTTCTCATTCACCTAATTAACACTAAATATATTTATCTTGAAAAAACTGAATCTGATATAGTCAAATAGTTTTACCTCTGTTATTTTAGTTACTGTCGTATATATGTATAGCGCGGCCTGCGGATGGAGCTTCTGAGAATCTGACCACTCAAACATGCGCATGCAATCTTCCCCAAAAGTTGAATTTTATAACTTTATTCTACTTTTTCATGCAATCAGAATGGCCCAAAATCATTCACCCAACTTCTTCGTCTTTAAGCTTATACTAATTATTCAATGTAAATTGTTAATACGTATTGTGCCAAAAAAAATTAAAAATGCTAATACGTACGTACAATGCATAATTTTATCCCCTAATTGAATAGGCCCAAAGCTAATGTCCTTCAACTTGTATGTTATGAGCTGTACAAATTCAAGATATATATATATATATATATATGTGTGTGTTATGCATATATTTAATATTTCCTTAATTTTCCTTGTGTATTGTATTTCATAAATACATATACACACACACTAGTATATATTAAAATATGTAAACATATTCACATATGAGCATTTGCCTCAATATATAGTAAGATACATGCATGTCAAGTATCACCCTATATATTATGAAATATCTAAACATATAATTCAATGGTGTCATGGTTCAGTACTAATAATCTAATTGGTTATGATAATTATTAGTACCATAATTTATTTATTTGGTCATTTCTTATTGATCCTAAAAATAAATTAAACATATTCAATGGTGCCATGCATGGTCCTTTACTTTTGTGAAGAAAGAAATTTAAGGAGGAAAACAAGAAAAAAGAGTGGAAAGCTGGAGCATATATAGTTTTTTTGGGAGCCTAATAATAAATGAGAAGAGGATATAGCAAATGCAAATGCAATGATGAGGATATGATTCGTCCATGTTTGATTGAATTGAAGCATTCCCAAGGCCATGAAAGGGCAGAATAAAAAGCCGTACCAGTAATTAGTAGAAATGATATATATGGAGGGAATAGTAATACTGGTATATTACTAGGTATAAATAAGCAGGTAGGGTACGGGGAAAGGGGTAGCGGTTAGTTATTTTGCTGGTAGTATTAAATTACTAGGTCTAGTAGTAGTAGAAATGTGATTGTGATGATGGCACTTAAATTAAATTTGTACTTATTTGTAAGACGTGGTTGGATTTTACTGACAAACTTTTACACAAACAGATTATTATAAATATAAATGCTTCTGCTTCATTCATGTATGATGTGTCTTCGGATTGGACCTCTTCTCTTGCTGTTTCACTACTTCTACCTCAACCCCTTACTGCTAAACATTCAATTCGAGCACTCTTAGCATCTTATTAATTATGGATTATTACAATTTTCAATTTTAAGATTACAAAAGAACCAATTAAAACAAAAAGGTGAAAATCAGCTGCCTATTTTCCACTATATTCTGAATTCTGCTGCTTTACTTTACCCTCAAATCCCATAGGAATTTGAATTACTAATTATTACTAATAATTAGGGTACCACTAAACTAAGCTAGCTACTACTACTACTTACTAGTACTAGTATAGTAGTATTTCTTACCAAATACTACTACTATTTCATTTTATTAAATACTACTAGTAGTCCCTTTACAGTTTACACCAAAAAAAGAAAAAATACATTTCCCTCAAAAAAAAAAATACTAGTCCCTATAAAAAACAAGAAAATGCCACGTATGTAAAAGCAGAGGTGAGTGCTGACAAATAAGCGCAAGGAAACAAAGCAAAAGCAAAGTGAGTTTTAGAAGCTCTCTCTCTCTCTCTCCTTCTCGCTGGAATCTTCATTGCCATTGCCATTGCCATTAGCCTTTGCCTGCTCTCCATCTCCTTTTTCCCTTTCTAGAGACAACAAAAGTGGCCTCCATTTTTGTGATTTTTGCCTTATTTCTCACCTAAACTGGGAAAACAGTTTCATACTGATTAAACATCACATCTTTCAAAACTATTCTATTAAAAGTTTAAAACCACCCAGAAAATCCTCCTTCAAGTTTCTTTTTTTCCTTGGAGTTGGAGTTGGAGTTGTTGTTATGGGTGTTTTTCTCTCTTAATTACTTTTGCACAGATTCGCTGCGCTTGGGTTGATTCCACGTTGGTGTCGGTGGCTGCCTTTTCTTTCTTCTTTCTTTAACTGAAATGAAACCAAACTCATTGCACAATTAAGAAAGAAGAAAAAGGGGAGATCCGTACCATTGCCATTGGTGTGCTAATGAACAGCAGCATTGTGTAAGGATTGAATGCCTTTTAACTGCTTTAACTCTCACTCTCAATTTTTTTTCTTCTTCTTTTTAACGGTTTTTCACTGTTTCCCCGCACTTAACTCTCCTTTACTCACTCGCCTCTCGGTTTAAGTCTCATTCTTGTGTTCATTGTCTTTGTTGTTTGGTTATAAATAATTGTTTTGTTTGATATTTAATTTCTGGGTGAAAGACTGTGAAAGAGAGGAGATTGTTGGGAATCCTTTTCAAATTTTCATTATAATTAATAACTCTAGCTATATTTATATTTTATCAACATCCATTACAAGAAAAATGTTTGCTCACTGACTCAATCCCAATGGTGTATAAGTACTGCTATAAGCTTTATAAATAACTGAGAGAGAAAGCTTATTCATTAATCCATTTTTTGTCCAGATCTGATCTCATCATTCTTTTTTATACTTTTGTTCCTACTTTCATTTCATTTTAGGGTTGCTGTTTCTGTTTTGCCTTAGCCTTAGTTATTGAGAAATGACTAGTTTCTTTTCCACAATGTGCAGGATGCATTTCTTTTCCATTAAACACTAGCTTCAAAGATCAAAGCTTTTGCTTTTCTATTGCGCTGAGATGTCAGGTAAATTTACTTGATACTAGTATAAGTTCGTTAGTTCATTAAATGCATTTCTGCTTAAATTTATTTTCTTTTTGTTGAAATTGGCTAGGGATGGAAGAAAGTGGGGCAAATGATGAAAGCAGAGACAGAAGGTCCGACTTTGACAACTCTGAGGATGAGAGGAGGAAATCCAAAATTGGGAATCTGAAAAAGAAGGCCATAAACGCATCCAACAAGTTTACTCATTCCCTTAAGAAACGAGGCAAGAGGAAAATCGATTACAGAGTCCCCTCTGTATCCATTGAGGACGTTAGGGATGCAAAAGAGGAGAGTGCTGTTCTTGAATTGCGTCAAAAGCTTCTTCATAGGGATTTGTTGCCTCCTAGGCATGATGATTATCATACTTTGTTGAGGTCAGTTGCTCCTTGCATAATTCTACAAGCTTTTCGTTTTTCAAGTCTCTGTTAGGTTAAGCCAGAAATTTTGGCCGCTCTCTATTTATCCAATCTTCCACATTCTACCGGCCCAACTCAATTATGCTGAGATGTACTACTTTTAACTTGTAGATTCTTGAAAGCTAGAGAGTTTAACATTGAAAAAACAATCCAGATGTGGGAAGAAATGCTTAAATGGAGGAAAGAATTTGGGACAGACACCATTTTGGAGGTGAAAACTTTTAGACTTTATTAAATCTCTTTCATTTCATGTTACTTTACTGGTGAGGAGTATCAAATTAAACTGCTGATGAATGGCTTGTATGATATGGGATGAGGCCCTATAGGTTCCTGGCATCTTAGACTTCACACTGCTTTCATGGTTATAAATTATAAGAGCTAGGATTATGTTTTTTACGTGTTACTTGATCATATAAATTTAACCCTCTTATGAGTTGATCAATGCTTAGGATTTCGATTTTGAAGAGCTAGAAGAAGTATTGCAATACTATCCCCAGGGGTACCATGGAGTTGACAAGGAAGGGAGACCTATTTACATTGAGAGGCTTGGGAAAGCCCATCCAAGTAAGCTTATGCGTATCACCACCATTGATCGGTATTTGAAGTACCATGTCCAAGAGTTTGAGAGAGCTCTGTTGGAGAAATTCCCTGCTTGTTCGATTGCAGCAAAGCGCCAAATCTGTTCCACAACTACCATTTTGGATGTACAAGGACTGGTATTTGCTCTGATCATTGACCGCCTTTAACAAATCGAACATTTCACAACGTTACATGTAGCATTGTGACAGCACTTTGCTGGCTTTGTAGCTTTTAAAAAAATTCGCACTGCCAATTTTCACATCGTTTTTCTTTTATATAGTCTAGCATTCAACTGAATATATGTGCTGTATTTCAAATCAATGTTTGATTTGGCTAACTTCACTGATAACTTAAACGGAGGCACTAATGGAATGTGCAATAGAACCAGTCATATTTTATAGTGGAATGTTGAAATTTCTTTTCCTCTAGTGGCAGCTCGTTTTTCGTCTCATTTACAGCAACCTAATGGTAAAACTATAATCAGTGCTTGCACGTTTTGTTTCGATGTAGGGCATGAAGAATTTTAGCAGGACTGCTGCAAATCTTTTGGCTGCCATGACTAAAATAGACAACAGTTATTACCCTGAGGTATGTGATCCATATCAGCCATATTCTTACTTTCTGTTACTGATTGGTATGTAATTTGCTTTTACACGGCTTTTCAGACATTACACAGAATGTACATAGTCAATGCTGGTCCTGGATTCAAAAAGATGCTATGGCCTGCTGCTCAGAAGTTTCTTGATGCAAAGACAATTGCGAAGATTAATGTAAAGGATATTTTTAGGCATTTTCCCTTCATTCCTCTTCTGCTGCCCTCCATCCTTGCCCTAGTTAACTTCTCTCTCTCTCTCTCTCTCTCGTCTCTCTCTCTCTCTCTCTCTCTCTCTCTCTCTCTCTCTCTCTCTCTCTCTCTCTCTCTCTCTCTCTCTCTCTCTCTCTCTTTATTATCTTTTTTTAACAAAAACAAAATGCAGGTCTTGGAGCCCAAAGCTCTGGGTAGGCTACTGGAGATCATCGACTCTAGGTCTGTTTTCATCTGTTCATTCTTGCCTGCAACAAAAAATTCAACCTATGATCGATCTCTCCTAAGTCCTTGCTTTTCTTTGCCTATTTCAGTCAGTTGCCAGACTTTTTAGGAGGGTCGTGCACTTGCGCTACAGATGGAGGGTGTCTAAGATCCAATAAAGGTCCATGGAATGATCCAGAGATAATGAAGGTAGCATCACTTTAATCAAAATAGTTATGTTCATGCTATGCTACCTGTTCCTCTTTAGGTTTCACTCAACTTTTATCTGAAAGTTAAAAGGTACTTCTGTGGGTAGCTTGTACATAATGCAGAAGCAACATTTGTGCGGCAAATCACCAGAGTGTCCAATGACCAGCATAAATATGACTCTTATGTTCAGATACAGCCGTTAAAGGTATGTATCGAGTCTTGTGATCATTGAGCACATTAATGTTCTGCAAAGACTGCTTATCTTCTTGGTGTGTAACTTAACAAGCTCTGTCTGTCAGGGAAGGACTAATTACACATCAACAGCAGAGTCTGGGTCACATATTGATGACCAGTTTTCTCAAATAGGGCGAACAAGTTCTGCCTTTCCTTGTTTGGTGCCAGTTCATGAAGAAGTGAGCTGCAAAGGCAGAATTCTTTTCAACATAGAAGCTATGCATGTTTTTGTGCCTTATTAATAAAATTATTCCTGATTTATGCAGGTGAGGGCATCGGATCCAAATGCTTACTATAGTTGTGACGATAGTTTTCCTCTGGTTGAGAAATCTTTAGAAAGTGACCAAGGATTGCTATATTCTCCCGACCGGTTGCCTAATTTGAGTAATGTGGATGGACTATCTCATCAACGAAAATCTTCTTATTCAGAAGGTATAAACAAGTGCTATCTTATCACAGTAATCAGTTCTCTTCTTTAAGGCTACTACTAAAATTTACCATTTGTTATGGTTTAGTTGATAAAGTATTGATAGTGTTTCTTCTATACTATCTGGTTTTTCACATATATATACCCATCCTATAGTTGACGGATTTTTTTGTAATATTCTATACCCTTGGATTTATTTTCTAAGTTGATATTAAATTTCAGGAACTTCAGTCACCTATTGGTTGGACACTGTGAAGGACAAGGTTGGGAGAAGGAATATTCATTTGGTGACAAAAATGCTATTAGCTTTAGTAGTCAGAGTGGCTGCCTTTATTCGCACTGTTCGATTTGAATTTTGGAGAAAGCCAAGCAACATTCATCCTTCGAATATGACGGAATCCAGCACAAATAGCCATTCTAATTCAACAGTGCCTGAAGCTTTTAATGAAGAGGACCATGTCCTTCCGTGTATAGAGCGTCTTCAGAAACTAGAGAAAGCATTTGAGGAACTTAGCAACAAGCCAGCTGAAATCCCCATAGAAAAGGAGAAAGTGCTTACAGAATCTCTGGATCGGATAAAAAATATCGAGTTTGACCTTGAGAAAACAAAGCGAGTATGGCCCATCTTACTTACTTTACTATGAGAATCAGAGGTTTAAAGACCAGATTTTGATTGCAATGATCATAACTTTTTGGGGGGCAATTGTGTCATATTACAGGTTCTACATGCTACAGTTATGAAGCAACTTGAAATCGCAGAATTGCTGGACAATATACGTGAGTCTAAATGTCGAGTAAGTTCCATTATCCTTAAAATAGTATATATACTATATTAAATCTTAGTGCCGGTGATAGGCTGGAGGAAGGTGTAGATGACATCAAGTCATCATGCTCCTTTGCCCTAGGTGGCTACAGTGGACGAACTTGATCCTGTCCTGTGATAGGAGCAGCAGAAAGGGGTAATTAAGCAATGAGTGAAACCAATGCTTGATTCCTTAACGGCAAATGGAAAACAATAGGAGACCTACTACTAACCATCTTGCTGGTTTGCTCATAAAAAAATGTAAATGTTAGAAGTGTAGGGTGATGAGCACTAGTCATGCTTTAAGAGTTCCAGATGCCGACTTATAATCTTATAGAATATCAAATCTTTTCAAGTCATGGTTTTCTTAATGCTAAGGGTGACGGTTGTTGGTAAAATTTGTTTGCAGCAACGAAGATTATTGTGTTGAATGTTTGGAGAATGACCATGTAGACAGAGAAGAGACAGAGGGAGCTATATATAGACAAAAGCAGGCCATCCGGGGCGCCAGCGGCACATGGATGAAGAAGTTGGGGTTTCTTTTTAGTGAATTCGTCATCTCCTTTTGACACCTCCCTAGCACATGACTGATGATATATATACAGCTTTGAGAGATGAAAAAATATCTCTTGTTTTTGTTTACAGTTGGAATGAATATAGGTGGTATAGCCATGTCGTAAACACTGAGCATTTGAGAATCGAAATTTTGAATCCTAATTTGGAAATATAAAAGAAAGCCACTAACCATGGAGTCCTGACTCCGAAGACATGTGTATTTGGATAATGCAATTGCAATACAAGGAGTTGTATTGGACCAAAATGAAATTGATTAAAACCACCACTCTGGTAAAAAAAAAAAATCTTCTTTTTGATAAAACCACAAGTAACATTAGACGTGGCCTCCAACTCCATACCCATTTGATGCAAATGTCAATATTTGATTTTTTTTTTTAACAAGTCAATATTGAATATTTGTTTGATTGCATGGTTGGTGTATAGCTGGTTCTAGCTGGAATGCTGACCAAGTATTTGGTATATAACCGCGTACACAAGGTTTTTCATAGTCTTATTATCATGGAAAATTATTATATCGCCATTTCCATGTGACGTTAATTTTTTTATGTATTTAATTTAATTATTTATGAGTTAATCATTTTGATTCTACAACAAAATTGGTTCTCATCTTACTATTAATTGCTAAACAAACTTAGTTTTGGATTTTTTTTTTCCAATTTGCAGGGAAAATAAGAGAGTAATAATACTAGTAATTAATAAGTATAATAATAATAATAATAATATAATATCTCATTTTCATCCTAATCAGTTAGTTAGAAGTTGTGTTTTTTTTTTTAAAAATATTAGTTAGAAGTTGTGTTTTTTTTTTTTTAAATTATTAGTTAGAAGTTGTTAATGTTGGTAAAAAGACACAGAGACAGATATCAAAACAAAGTTACAAGTAGTAAAGTATAGGGTTTTGTTTTTGGCACCACCAACAGTAAAGTATAGGGTTAGGAGTTACCGAGTTAGGACTTACTATTGAATAAAGTAGATAGAAGAGGAAGACCCCAGTTTTCGCGTTTTTTCTTTTCTTTTGGTCTGTCTGTAGGCTGTAGGCTGTACTCCAATTGTATCCGTTAACCAAAACACGGCCTTTTTTTTTTTATTCTCCTTTCTCTGTTCTATTTCTAAGTTGAATCTTCAAAGTTGAAAGCTTTCCAGCTTTCTTCTGTTGTTTCATCTTCCATTTCTTCCCCACAAAAACCATTACTTTCTTCTTCTTGATTCATACTATTTTGTTATGATGGGGAGAGAAATCATGTTCCCATTTGTTTTCCTTTTGTTGGGTGTTTCTGCTTCTACTTCAATCTCCGTTTCAATTTCAGGTAACTATTCTGCAGCAGCTCTCCTATTAATTCTTGCTCCCACTTTTCGAATCTATATATCATGATCTGGAATCTGGATGCAGATGGCGTCTTCCACTCTTTCAGTACTTCTACGGGGAGGAACCTCCTTCAGGCCAAGAAAGGTTCTTTCTCTCTCTCTCTCTCTATTTACAGCACATATACATATATATTTGTTTTTCCTGGGCTCAAATTTGTTTAGAATTTGATAAAGCATTTGCTTCCAGATCTGCTCCCCATTTCAGATCTTCTCTCTTTAATATCCCAAGGAAATTCTTGAGTTTGACACAAATAACATGCTGGAATTCTCTGCTTATTTCACTAGGGACATAATTGGATGGAAGTGGACTTGTTTTCTATTATCTCCTCTTACTTGTGTTTGAAAATTAAACTGATTTCTTTCAAATGAAAACAGTCACGTTTGGAATATAACTGCCATTCACATCATCTAGAACTAGAAATGCAATTCATAATTTTGTCTATTTTGTTGCTTTTCACAATGTCTCCTGCTTCATTATAAGGAAACTTTTCCATGTATCAAGAATATTCTATGATTATGCAGATTTTATTAGTCCTTTCATTTCTCTTCTAAGATCTAAATGAGAATCAAGATGTGCATATTATTGTTGCAAATGCACATGATTCATTCATACTATGCATCACATAACTCGATACCCCAAAATTTCATTTCAACACCTCAAGGCCTGTGCATCACAAATTCCAATATCATCAGAAAACACTGGATCCATCATAAGATTTGTTAGATGATAGCTTGAACCCAAAAGTTTTAGTGGACTGACTGTGTTGTTTGACTATAGGATTAGGAGGATTTACATAATTTGCAACTTTATGTGCAGCTTGCCCAGTTAACTTTGAGTTCTTGAACTACACAATTATCACAAGCCAATGCAAAGGGCCTCAGTATCCACCTGATAAATGTTGTTCAGCATTCAAGGAATTTGCTTGTCCTTATGCAGAACAGATCAATGACTTGACAACTGAGTGTGCTTCGACTATGTTCAGCTACATTAATCTTTATGGGAAATATCCTCCAGGTCTTTTTGCTAGCGAGTGTCGTGAAGGGAAGTTAGGGCTTGAATGCCCTGCATCACCGCCATCAACATCACAAAATGCTAGTGGTAGTCAGCTAATATGTAATCCATCGCTGCTGCTAATGGCCACAGCAGGCTGCTTAGTGTTTCTATTCATGTTATTATGAAAATCTGGAAGCGAATTCCATTTATTTGTCTATTAATTTTTTTTCTCATACAGCATGTTGTTTCAGCCATGCTTTTTTGTGTGTACTTGCTGAAATGTGGAAGAGATGATAATTTTCAATCTAGGAAACTGGAATTTGAACTTGTGTACATGATTGAAATTTGAAATCTTAATAGTTGGGATGGAAGTGGAATCAAATAAGTATGTTGGAATGAGTTAATTGGGTATGATTATCTGAGCTTTGATACTATATATATACTAGTACATAGAAGCTATCACGAATCCTTCTTCTCAAGGACTCATAATTTGGGCAATTTCTTTCTTTGAATATTATTAATATATATATATATATATATATATCACATGAATGTTACTGTTATTAATGTCTAATCTAATAAATTCGTTAAGACCTCTTAAAACGAATTATTGGACAACATTTTTCTACAGTAATTAGTATTAAAAACTCTAATGAGGTTCTTTTTATTTTTTGGCCGAAAACAATGACAATCTACTGAGGTTTAGATTAAGATTAGTGACTTGGTTGCAATTTTTGCAAAAGAAAAGTCTTTAATTGCATAAAACGGTAAAATGAAGGGGCCCATAGAATAGAATATATATTATTGAAAAGCGGAGGAAAGTCAAGTCATCGAAATCCAAGTTGAGCAGTGCACAATAAGCAGTAGCAAAGCGGCAGCGCGCCTGCAAAAAAGGAAGATCAAAGATGAACACAGACATAACAGCTTCGGCGAAACCCGAGTACCCGGTCCTAGATCGGAACCCTCCTTTCACCAAAGTGGTTGGCAATTTCAACACCCTCGATTACCTCCGTTTCGCTACCATCACCGGCGTTTCTGTCACCGTCGGCTATCTCTCTGGTAAGTGGTAACTCTACTTTTTATATAAATAAATGCCTAGTCATATTAATTAAGTATGTAATTTCTAACATCCAGATCCAATTAGGTCTCTGGATATATTTAGCAGAATGTAAACTCTTATCTTTTGAAATGGAATTAGGTTTAAACATTTTGTCGTGGCTTTTTGGTATTGGTTGGCGCAGGGATAAAACCTGGATTAAAAGGGCCATCAATGGTGACAGGGGGGCTGATAGGGCTAATGGGAGGGTTTATGTATGCTTACCAGAACTCAGCAGGTCGACTTATGGGATTTTTCCCTAATGAGGGTGAGGTTGCTCATTATCAGAAACGGGGAATTAACAACTAGCCTTTTTTTTTTTTTTGGTTATAAATGTTAATGTCAAAGACATTACGGATGATCTAATGATTCAGATTGCTTTTGTTCATTTTGTTGTTGCCAATCTCAAGGCTTTTGTCTTGCTGCTGTATTTTTAGAGTTAAATGTAACTTTTGGGTCTAAGACTGAGATATATTCAATAAATATAAACCCATTTTCCTTGTCATTGGATGGATTTCATTTCAGAAGGCATCAACTTTTTTTTTCTTGGAATTGAATTGAATTTGCGTTCAATTCATTACTGACATCCTGATAGCATATAAGTTACTCATCAATTGATCAGTGCATTGCTGATACTATGTCTGTACTCTGTAGCACAAATAAGACTTTGATTGCTTGCCTTAGAGATGCAAGTATTGGGAAGAAGACATAAAACTGAGCCTTCACCTATCACCACTCACCAGACTTGTGTGACATTTGTTCTGTTATGTGATGCTATTTTCAAAGTTAAGATATAGGCATATAGCTCTTGTCAATTGTGTCATCATTGACAGTAGCTGAAAAATACAATTTCACTTGTTCAATCTGAAAGATGTTAACAGGAATCAGGTATCTGACTTCTTGCTTGGGAATTGGGAATTGAGAATTGGGAATTGGGAATTGGGAATTGGAATGATGCTTTTGCTTACAAAAACATAAAGCCGTAAATATTACTTACTCATGCATGGAAATGTTTCAAGGAAGAGAGATGAGATCCATAAGTCGCTTGATTTTGGTGAAACTTCTTTTTTTTTGAGCAAAGATTTTGGTGAAACTTAAAGTTTGCCAATTCTATCATATTATATGAAAATTGTTTTTAGAAATTGAATTTTGGTCGTTTCTTTGGGCCATTGAACCAGTCATCTCTTTTCCTTGATGTAAACCTTTGCAGAATTTCGGTCGTTGATACTTGAGTTGAGTTGAGCTGAACTTTCTCCGCTTGTTATCAACTTTTGATGGCTTCTATTTTACTAACCAATGTTGCTTGAAAACACAAAAAAAGACCCAAGGTTATTGGGGTTTTCCTAAACCTTGAATTTGGATAAATGGTACCAAAGTTAAATTTAACTGACATAGCTACTTCTGATTTTCGTCAAATAAAAGGTTTTATGGGAAAATTTAAAATAAAATAGATATTCTCTTGCGTTAACATTCTTGATACAGTCAATGGACTTTTTTCTTTATACCAACAGAGGTTGCACAACATTTGAAATATATACCCTACAAGAGGATAAATATATCATTAGTTTGCGCAGGAGCCCTTATGCTTAACTGATGAACCTTTTTACAACTCAAACATATTCAGCTATATATATATATTAATTAATCTTCATGCAAACAATGTGCAATGGTTTTTATTAGACTTCATCGATTATGACCCTATAAACTGGTGGTGCACAAAAGTACTTTGTTCAAGGATGCTTACACTATTATGAAAGCTGTTCTATTATGTCTTCCCACCAGTTCAACACCGGGCGTAAAGACAAACTAACAGCAGCTTTAAAACACCATGCTCAGCCTGGATTCAATTTTATGTATAAGAATATGATGCTGAGAAAGAGGTTGACTTTAGATAGCCCACCATTCACCACATTAAGTTGACTCTGGACTTGCGTCGGAACTGCTTCTTTGTCATGCACCAGGACCCAGGGAAGGTGCTTAACTGCAAAAATGTGAATAGCCGCAGATTCAGGTTAAAGAGAGACGGAAAAAGGTGCAAGTTTTTTGCATGCAAAATCAAGTCTACCACTTGTGAAACACATTTTTAATGTATACTGTCAATTACACACATCAGTTGCATATTCTTCAATCATTTCTAAAAAGACGATTATCTCTTGTCAGTAAGATGGAAATCCCAAAATTTAAATGCAAGTGAACTCCAATGACAAATATTTTTCTGTAGAACTTCTGTTGTTACATTTGCAGACTAAACATGTTCTTTGACGAGAAGACTAAACATGTTCATTGATGTAGTTAAGCAGCTTACATTGCTGATAAACTTCGCCCCAAACCATGCAGTATCTGCACCATAAGGAGGGGGGATGACTTTTATTCCATTCGATAGGGAAGGGGAAAGAAGCTCATGTAGTTCCCTCTCTAACCTCTCTGGGAACAGTTCAAGCATTTTCAGATGTTAGATAGATCATTGATGTCAATTAACTGTAGCTACCTTCTCCCACTGGTGGTGGGTTTGGAAGATTAAAATTTATCTTACGCCCAATCTCAAAATAAAATCAAAAGGATTGATAAATACTGAAGATGCGGATTCTACCTGCAAGCCCTGGTAAACATGCAGTTCCCCCTGACAAAACTACAGTTTTGAACCAAGCATCATCACCTGTAAGTTCTGCAGAATGGCAATGGTCCATGCAAAGTGCTACTGCCTGATGCAATCCCATAGCACGCCTGTACCAAGATGTTATAGACAGTCAATATTTTCTTTCCTTATATGTCCCATTGGGTATTTATGCTTGAATCAGTTGAAAGTATATCAATAAGATCCCAAAGTAATATTTTGGGTATTTGAATCCTTTGCAAGGTAATAATTCAAGAATAGCAATTATTACAGTCTTTTTCATGGACCCAGCATGGACAGTTTTGTAGGTGCTATTATTGCAGACTTACACTCCTGCAATACGTGGCTGGAATAAGATCTCTCCAGTTTGAAAGCGTTCCTTAGAAAGAGTAAACCGCCCCTCTGCTGGCACCTCCAACGACGCTTGTGTATCTTTTGATAGTTCCGTTTTATAATCAGCAGCAACATAGCACAGATTCTGTATTTTTGTGAAAGTAAAAAGAGCATCAAGAACTTGGAACAGAAGGTTATCAACCACAGAAAATGAACAAAACTCCATTGATGAAGCACCATGAGTTAAAGTATGGACTTTATGCGGGCATGCAAAGCATTGATTCCAAATGGGTGCAATAGCACCAAGGCATTAGATATTAGTTTTATCACACCTCTTTTAGTGTCCGCACAGTGTACAATGATTCAAAGTTAACATTGTTCTGCTGCATGAGTTCCCTAAGGAATCCTGTGAGTTTCAATGCTCCCAGTCCTATAACTTCAACACCCACCTTTCGCATGACTTTACCATGTAAAACTGTAAGACACAAAAACAGAATCCACATGATATCAGAATTCAATATTTCTATACTGAAAGGAGAAAGTCAGGGCAAGAGGAAGTTGAGATATGCACAAACTTGGCAGAAAACAATCTCCCACTAGTAGTTTTTTCTTTTGTTTTCTTTGATCCCCTTTTCTAAAAGGAAAAAGTGAAAAAGAAGGATCAAGGAGATTGATTGACGTACATAAAAGGAATAAATAAACAAATCGATGAAACACCATTACTTGCATAAGATTTAATCACATATCGCTCAGTAATTGTTAAAAAATTCAAGACATGTCAAGCACCTACTTGGAACAACAGATGTCACTTGGAAACCAATGTTTACAACAATCCCAGATGTCCTTTTTGCTGCATATAGAGCTAAAGTTGCCTGCATACACATCACAGGAAAATGTGATTGAGTCGAGACTTGAGATAAAAGACTAAACTAACATCTGAGGAACTGAGTTGGAAGGAAACCAACATCTGCCGGAGCCAGATGACTAAACTAGAAACAAAAGAAGAAGCATAAAGTATCTGCATTTTAAAAATGAATTGTTCAGCTTGTTTTATTCATGAGCTATGAGAGAGAATGAGAATAAGCAGCCACAATCATATATATATTCTCATTACATGTTCTTTTGTGGTTGTTTCTTTAAAAAATAATAATCAGAGGACAATATCCAGAGAAACAATACTGTACCTGATTGACAGCACAAACAGCAGGAACATTCATATCAAATAGGACTGTGTGGATGGCATCTTTGAGCTGCCTTCTTGACGCTTTGGCAGATTCAGTATCTAAAGCAATCCAGAAGCAAGGTAAAAATCTAAATATTAACCATGACAAAACCTAACTACTAATTAGTACAACTAAGCTTTACATAATAAGATCTGACCAAAATACCACTGAAATCTTCTCTCCTTCATAAAGGTAATTCTGACCTCAGCAACAAAATTTTCCAATGATTTCCATGAAGAGAATTATGGAAGGCAGGAAGATTTTACAATCATTACTTTTAACCAGATAAACAAGGTGGGTAAGTGTTTGATCTAACACATATGACATATCACACGGAGTCTATGGATCCATTTCCATGATCCACTCTGGATTTTGGGAAAATTGGCCAAAGGATTTTGAGTTAATTGTTGATAAGGAGACACCGATACATTCCCAAGAAAATTTCTAAACAGAAAGGTGTGGCTACAAAGCCACAATTTATGCAGCACACAACGAAGGAATGGTCTACAAAGGATATTAAAGTTGTCTAGAGAGTATAGTTTTCAATCCAACCAAATGTATGACAATCACATAGTTGTTTAAAAAAAATAAAAAAAATTGAGCATTCAAAATCATGGTAAGATAGTAGCTAACCATCATAATGGCATATAGGAATGGAGAGGACAATCGGCTGAGTGGATGGTTTAACCTGCATCCTGTAAAAAACTATATCATCAAATTTACATCTCAAAAGGGCAAATTTCTTAATAATATGACATGCACATGCCATATGATAGAATTTAAAAGTGATTGGAATCAAAAGAAAGGAAGGAGCAGTTGAATATTACACAAATAGAAATTTAAAAAAAAAATACAACAAACCTGCTATATATGGTTGCAAAAAAGTGTCGAAGTCTCGAATACATAGGAGATTCGATGTTACCAAACTCCTGAAACATTGATGTCAAAGAAAAAATTTAAAATTAACATTATGTTTGTAGATATATAAAGGAAGCTGAAGACATATGTATCTAACAACAGAGAGGGATTTCCCCACATCAAGGAGAAACATGTCTAAAATTATAGGCTCACCAGAAATGTTGCCGACCGCCCAGATGGACAAGCATATTTGCTCCAACCAAACTTGCAATAGCCAGAACCACCTTTTTTGATGTTATCAAAAGGAATTGTGAGGAAAATAAAATGGAGAAAGAGAGCAGTTTAATCCAATGGGCTTTAGTTTGATGGTTACCATCAATAATAACGGAGCCGGGGACTTGTGCACGCTGAGCATAAATACGCATAAAAGATAACTCCCCTGTGCCTGTCTGACTTGGGAATGTTCTGAAATCACATCACATTATATACTTGGATCAGTTTTCCCACAACTGACTAGGAAAAGATCAACTAGGCAGAGACAATTAAATCAAAATTATGAGTTAAGACTGGAAGCATGGGATAAGTCATCAATTAATTTGAGAAAAATACTGGTCAAGGCAGCTAATCCTTTCAATTTGACATTTGTAATGAGAAGAGAGAAATGAAAATTGAATTGAACAATAAGAAGAAGAATAGTAACATAGTTATGGTATAGAAATAGAATCAGTGGAAAAAAAGAAGGGCAACGAACTGGAGAGGATAACCGGATCTCAAGTTCAACTCGGAGAAGAAAACAGAGTCCCAGGGGTCGTGGTGGTGATTTTGGAGAAAGTAAATCCATAGGCGATTATCAGAGACGAGAAATCTCCAACCTCGGCTGACGCAGCTGAGCTTAACGGCGTCCTTGGGGCCCACCAAGCTGACTATGCGAACCAGAATATCTACCGGAATCTCATCGAACAAGGGTCCCAGCGACGTTGCTGAAGAAGCAGTAGGTAGGGTGGGGCGGTGGGTAGGGGAGTCGGAGGTGGAACAAGAACGATTGGACACCGACTCCCAGACCTTCCTCAGCAAGGTCGCCATAGCCAAACAGAAAGGATCCGTTGAAGAATTGATTTAAAAAAAAAAAAAAAAAATCCAGAACTTTCTTCCCTCTCTCTAGAGTCTAGTAAGAGAAGTCTAAAGTCTGACGTGGAAAGAGATGGTACTGACACGTGCGGGAAGAGATTAGTTGTAGTTGAGTTGTGGACTTGTGGCTATGCATAATTGCATACTCATTGGCTTTGCAGTTAGCACTCAAATTGAGCTTGTCTCAGCTCACTATAGCTAGCGCACCTAGCAGTTTTCATTTTCATTCCCCCCAAGTCCTACTCCTGACACCATCACGGCATCACCATCTTCATCTTGTTTCTACTTCGTACTAGTTTGTATTGTATTTATTTAAAAAAAATGGTGGAAGAAGTAATAATAATAATAATAAAAAGATCGGCATAAATATCACTTTGTATCCAATTTTTTTATTTTAATCAAAACACACTCTAGAGTTTTATTTTTGTGCCATGTTGCAGCTTTCGTCCGGTAGGAGAAATAGATCCGTCACAATGTGACGTGTCACCGTTATCGAGCCGTTTGTCCTATCGTGACGAAGGATGCAATGATATGTTTTGATCAAAATAAAAAAAAAATTGGTGCAAATGACAATAGGTATAAACTTAAGGATGCAAATAGCAATTATGCAATAAAAGATCATACTTCTTTTTTTGAAAATAAAAGATCTACTTTACTTTCTGACCCAAATTGCCTTTCGAACCATTTTTATATGTATTTTTAATGCATCAACACTCTTTTGTTTTCACTTGTCAATTTTTTCATCAACGCAAATGAATGATTAATTCAAGACATATCTAATTGGTTTATGAATTAACACAAATATTTTCCTTTAGCATAGAGAAAAAATTCAAATTTCACTTAACATCCTAATACACAATTGATAATCATCAAACATGTGCGCAGACAAAATTGCTAAGGGGTCGTTTGGCATCATTTTCGTTTTTTATTTTTTTTTGTTTTGTTTTCGTTTTGTTTTTGTTGCGCTGTCAATTTTTGAAAACAAAAACATGTTTGGATATACAATTTGGTTATATGCTTTTAAATAAAAAAGTAAAAAAAAATGATTAAAAAACATGTAAGTTACTGTTCATCATTGTGCTTCTGTGTTTTGGAAGAACATGAAAACACAAAATTATTGCTTCAACTTATTTCCAAAACATTGCTTCTGTTTCCAAAATTTTTGAAAACATAAACAGCCTGCCAAACATGTTTTCACTGTTTTGTTTCCAAAAACAGAAAATTGACAACAGAACACGGAAACAATGTCAAACGAGCTCTTAATGCGTTGTTTCCTGTGATGCCTTCTCTCATATTCCTTCCTAGTCGGATGAATTTTAGTCTTCTTGCTAATATTTTGGAGTGTCACTTACTCGAGGACTATTATTTCGAACTCTTTTGTAACTAATGATAAGTTAAAGTTAAACTCTACTTTTGTGCTGGAGACTGAGGCAACCCTTGATAGCATTAGGCCTTTTGTTGGAGCTTAGCTCCGAGATAGCTAGGGTGAGCACTCTGCTATCCCCAATAGTAGGATTATTGGGACTGAATCACATGCTTTTTGTTACTATGATTTAGCTTCAATGAAGTCATTTTCTACCAAAAAAAAAATTGATAACCATCAATTTAAAATGTTCTTAGCCGAAAAAAAAAGGTTCTTAGCAAAATCTATTATTTTTCATTCAGAGATACGTAAAATCCGTAAAATCCTAGCCGTCTCCCCTCTCTCTCCTCCCAGTTTTTCTAACTTTTTTCTTTGATTTTTCATTTGCTCCTCGTTCTTCTGATTACTCTCAAGGGGAGGGGGAGTTTGATTGTTATTTTGTTTTCCGCTTATCTTTTCTTTTAGATTAAAACAATAATAATAGAATAGAAAAGAACAAATAAGAATACAAGTTTTACGTGTTTGATCAATGTGATATAGAGAGAGTTTCTTATTAATTTGGGAGAAGATAATACATCAAGTATACAATTGTTTTTCAACCCCTATATAAACTTAGGGTATTTAGTCTCTATTTGAGCTAGGTAAACTGGTCCATACAAAAACTCAGGGTATTTAGTTTCTATATAAACTTCAGCCCAATCCCCCCGCTTCTATCACATATCTCTAAGTGAAAATCCACAATATCAGGTTGGGTCACAATTCGGGTCAGGTTAATAATAATTCCAAAGGCACAAATAACACTTTTGTTTTACAATAAATAAAATCCCTTAGAGCTGTTGATCTATTTGAGTAACAAGTCCCTATATTTTTATATTTTTTAGAGCTTAGTGTTTTAATCAGTTCAGGTTGTTTGTTTAAGTTATTTTTTCTTAATTTATAGTAGCTTGGAATCTATTCACCTCATATTATAACGGTTTTACTTTATGATCAGGTTTTCGAATCACTCACCTTCTTATGAAAGATTTATGTTGAAAATAATACAGAAAAACAAAAGCAATGAGGTGTCGCATGTGAGATTTATAAAAAAGATTCGATACTTCAAATCAAAACGATAATGGGATCTTGAAGCTAAATCAAGACCTAGACATAACAAAGGAAAACTATTTTTAATCCTTGTAGTTTATTACATTATCTTGTTGGGTTGCAAATTGAGTGCTAGGGCCGGATCAATATATTTGGGCTTTTGGAGTGAGTAAATCAAATATATTTGGGTTTGGATTTAATTATTAATAGGTTTATAAGATGATGAGGCCTTGGTAGTTATGATTAATTAAGTTAATGGCCGGTTATTTCCACTTGAAATGAGAACAAATTAAATGCAATTCACATGTTGAATTGAATTCGGAATTTGGACACTATTAATAAGTGTTTTTCTTATGTTCAAATAGTTGGCAAATTCATCAGAGATAGGAAGTCAAAAAAATCTCATAATTGTCTAGAATTTTAGAAGTAACACTTAGAAGTAGAATAACTTTGCAAATTAGGAGTAGTCCCCTTAACTTAGAATCTCTTTCAAGAACTTGTAATCTAGCATCCGAGATCATTGAATCTCACTTACTTTGTAATTTCTTAGTGTTCTTAATAAATTTCTTTATTTTGGAACAATTGTAATTTCTTATTTAGATTTCAATTTCCCACTCTTGCATAGAAGAAACAAGGGTGAGAACCCTTACATTTTTTGCACCAAACAATTATATTTTTCTTTTAAATAAAATGAAAGATATATATATCTCATTTTAGTGGTAAAAGTACACAATTAGTCCCTGAAGTGGAACAAAAGTAGCAAATTGGTCCCTTAAGTGAAAAAAATGAGCAATTAAGTCCCTTAAGTGGAGTTAACTAAGCAATTGGGTCATTTCAGTTACGAGTCGTCAAATTGGCCTATGTGGCAGTGATACCGTCAACTTTGCTGACGTGTCATCTACCACATCATTTTTTTATTAAAAATTTTTAAAAAAATGGATCAGGTACCCAATTGCTCAATTAACTCCACTTTAGGGACTTAATTGCTCACCAAAGTTTACTTCAGGGACCCATTTGCACATTTGTCCCTAATTTTTTCTTTTTTTGAATAAAGATAAAAAATTTCATTATTTATTTATTTTTTATTTTTTCTGTTTTTTCAAAAAAAAATCAAATTTCTTCTTTTCTTTTTTTGATTTTTTTTAAAAAGAGAAAAAATGATTTAAAAAAACACAAAAAAAATTGGTGAACAACCTTTTCATGAACTTCCTATTGCTAACCTCAATCTTTTTATAGCATCATTAATTAATTGATATCTTATAATAATTTCAATTCAAATGAGATATTTTGACTCAAATGTTGTGAAAATGATCAAACATTATATACAAATATTATACATTTAGCTCAAATTTGGTTTTCCAAAACTCGTGGTGAATATAATTAATATATTAAATAGGAACAACAATAGATTTATAAATGATCTAGTTGGCAATATTTAGTATATATTAATCAATTATGTCGAGTTCCTCTTCCCTGACTATTTCTTGCTTTAATAAGTCTATTTCATGATTTACTTTTTCATTAACCAATGGGTTGGATTATAAATATGAGAGGGTAAATAACCCAACCACAGTATCACACCCTTTGGTCACTCAATCTACACTCAGATTTGCCAATATTATGGGATAAATTATTTGCCCTCCTTTTAACAAAATTAAAAAGAGATAGTATCAAAATTTAAAAAGAAAATCATTCTCTTCTTTTCTCTTCTTTTTTTTTTAAAAAATTTTTTCAAAAAAAAGAAAAGAAGAAAATGATTTTTTTTGAAAAAACAGAAAAATAAAGAAAAATGATTTTTTTTTTAATTTTTATTAAAAAAACCACAAATTAAGGGATAATGTGGAAATGGGTCCTTGAAATGAACTTAGTGAGCAATTGAGTCCCTAAAGTGGAGTAAACTGAGCAATTGAGTACTTAACCCAATTTTTTTTAAAAAAATATATAATTTTTTTTTTAAAAAAATTTAATCAAAAATATGACGTGGCAGATGACACATCAGCAAAGTTGACGACGTCACTGCCACGTAGGCCAATTTGACAACTCATCTAATGGCTTGTAACGGAAAAAACCCAATTACTCAGTTAATTAATTCCACTTCAGGGACTTAATTGCTCATTTTTTCACTTGAGAGACCAATTTGCTACTTTCACTCCACTTCATGGACCAATTATATACTTTTACCCATTTTAGTTGGTCCAATCCAATTGCTAATAGCATTTTAACATCAAAATTCAAAACCCTACAAAAAATCAATATCATAAGTCATAACACACTTTTTTTTTTAAAAAAAAACACATATAATAACATATTTATTGTATTATTATTACAATATTTTTTTAATATATAATAAGTATAATATTATATATATATCTTATATAATTTTCGTATCTTATCAAAATTACTAAAAATCTTACTAAAATCTCACAAGAATCGAGAATTTGAGATAAACTAACATATATTTTTTTCTTTTTTATATTTTTATAAATATACTACCAATACATAATAATAACATATTGAATATATTATTACAATATTTTATATATATATAAGTATAATTATGTACACCTTATATAATTTTCGTACCTTATTAAAATTACTAAAAGTCCCACAAGAATCGAGAAATTGAGATAAACTAACATATTTTTGTTTTTGTTTTTTATATTTTTATACCATATATGTTTCTCAAAAAAAGAAATATTTAGAAAAAAAAACCCACTTTTGGATGTGAAAACTGAAAACCCTCTTTATACCGATTAAAATACTAAGTATTTATTTCTTAAGAGGATGCAATTCTGGTGCTGATATTTTTATTTCTAGATCGGACGACGACGCTAGCTTCCCATAATCTCTTAAAGGTCAATTCTCTTTTCTTTTAATTTTTTTCCCTTTTTACTTGTACAAGATTTATGTTGATGATCTTCGATCGTGTTTTTCTTTGCTTTTCTGATCATTCTGCTAATCGATGCATGGCTGCGATAGATATTAATTTGTTCTTTACAGTATTTTGTTTTCGAATAGAAGTAACTTTTTCGCAATCGAACCTTGATGCGGTTGCCTGATTTCTTCGATTTGGGATTTTAATTGTTGGTTGGGTAATTTCCTTTTCGGTTATATTAATCAGGAGGTTTCTTGTTGCTCGCTGTTTGTCATTTTTTCTTTAAAATTGCTTAAGAGTTTTTGGAAATGGAAAATTCGCATGTCTATGAATTTGATCGGAGTTTACTTATTTCTTGGGCCCCAAATATCCAGACTTATTCCTAAGTCTGCAAAGGGGAAACTGATAAGTAAAAGGTTCACCTCTACAGGAGGCAAAATTTCCAAATTTAGGGACCTTACAAATGTTTTATTATTCTCGTTTTTTCGGGTTATTGCATGCTTGAACTAAAATAATTTCTTTTATTCTGGATAATTGAAATTTTATTCTAATTTATTATATCATGATTATAGCATATTCGGTACTCTAAAAATTACTTTAAAATCTATTAACTTATGTTTCCTATGGGATTGAATTTATTTTGCAGCACGAGTTGTAGTTTACTCTTTAAAAGTCTAAGAAAGACAAATCTTCCAACTCAATGTTGCCTGACTTTCTTTTGGGTATGGTATTTATTATTAATGCTTGAATTTTTATTGATATAGGTCTAGTTTTGTCTGGTGGACTATGTCCTATTACCAAGAAGATGAAGCTGATTACATGGCAGATGAGTATGACATGGAAGACATAGATGATGACATGGATGAAGAGTTTCGTGGCAGAGATTTGTCTGGCTCGGACTCTGACGTTGATGAATATGACTACTCGGTATGTTTTGTTTTATGTTTTACAAGATTTGCTCAACCATTTTCTTCTACAATATAGCTTTTTGAAGTTTTTGTTCTATTTATAGTTTTCAAGCCAGCCTAATGTATTTGAATCGTATTGCAGAACAATAAAATATCTGATACTTCTGCTGCTCAAGCTAGAAGAGGAAAAGACATCCAGGGGATTCCTTGGGATCGGCTTAGCATCACTAGGGAAAAATACAGGCAAACTAGACTAGAACAGTACAAGAACTATGAGAATATCCCTCACTCTGGAGAAGGGTCAGGGAAGGTAGAAGTTGTTATAAAATCCCTTAATACCAAAATTAGTGTTGGTTCGACTTTTTGTAATTGAACTAAGTTTCGATTTTACACAGGATTGCAAAGTTACCAAGAAGGGTGCATCATATTATGACTTCAGACTTAATTCGAGATCTGTGAAATCAACTATACTTCATTTTCAGGTTAGCTGATTAGCAAGGAGGAGTTATTTTTCTTTTAAGTGATTTTTATTGAAAAATTCTTTCTCATATCTGGTAGTGCTGCTGGCCTCTTCTTTCTTTTGGTCTGCTTAACTATGCTGGGATCATTGTTGTTGACTGATATACATATTTGCTTGTGGTGATGCAGTTGAGGAACTTAGTATGGGCTACATCTAAACATGATGTTTACCTTATGTCACACTTTTCTGTCGTGCATTGGTCTTCATTGACACACAGCAAGCGTGAAATTTTGAATGTTTCTGGGCATGTGGCACCATCCGAGGTTTGTGTTCTGGCAGTGATTTAGCTACTTCTCAGAAATTTTGTTGTCTTTTTGCCTTTCTTCCCCTATCTATATCATCTGAGAAGGATCGATGTTGTTTTCTCCTTCAGAAACATCCTGGAAGTCTGATGGAAGGTTTTACTCAAACTCAAGTCAGTACTCTTGCTGTTAAAGATAAGCTGCTAGTTGCTGGAGGATTCCAGGGTGAACTAATATGCAAGGTATGTAGTATCCTTTTTTCTGTCAATCTGTTATTGACTTAATTGAGATGAGAAAAACAAATAATACTTTTGTACTCCAACTGCATAGGTGCTCTCTGTGCAATGTAGCTCTATTTCAGGTTTTGCTAGTCAATCGAAGTATGAAGTTTAGATTTAACATTAATACTATTCTAGTTTAATCTTGACATATCTGTCATGTTGTAAGATGTGGATCTGGCCAAATTATCCTATTAAGCTCTTAAGAGTTTATGATCTTTGTTTCTTGCTCAGTCTGCTATTCCAAAAATTATTATCTGTCTTATCTTGTTTTGAACTTTTTATTGTTTGAACCTTTGTGAATGACAATAAAGCTGGTCATTTTCATTTCCCCTCATCCTTCCTTTTTTTTTTCTCTCTCTCTCTTTGCTAACCTCTTGGTTACCCTTGTCCTGTTGCTAGATGCTAGTTATCTTAAGAACTAATTACTTGACATTTATCTGGAATGTAGCATTTAGATCGACCTGGAATAAGCTTTTGTTCCAGGACAACTTATGATGACAATGCGATTACCAATGCTGTTGAGATTTATGTCAGTCCAAGGTATTTCTTTTTCCCTGAGCTGGTGGTTTGGTCATATTCAACCTGGACCTAATTTTTCTTCCCTTTTGAATTACTAGTGGTGCAGTCCACTTCACTGCCTCAAATAATGATTGTGGAGTGAGAGATTTTGATATGGAGAAATATCAGCTTTCTAAGTATTTTCATTTTCTTTGGCCAGTTAATGTAAGTCCTTATATTGGGGTTTCTTTTATTTGTCAGATTGGTAAACATACAGTTTAAATTGTCCCATGTAATATTTGTGATTTGCAATACCATAATGCATTGCTTTTGCAGCATACTTCACTGAGTCCTGATGGGAAACTTCTAATAATTGTTGGAGATAACCCTGATGGTATGTTGGTAGACTCTAACACAGGAAAGGTAATTGTTTGCTTGCGATTCCATGACTAGTGATACTTGATTCTTTATATGTTTGAAATTACAAAGGCTGGCATCTAGAATCGGCTGATTTGAAATTGCATTGCAGACTGTTATGCCCTTGCGTGGGCACTTGGACTTCTCTTTTGCATCAGCATGGCACCCTGATGGTGTCACATTTGCCACTGGGAACCAAGATAAAACATGTCGAATCTGGGATGTTAGGAATTTGTCCACATCGATTGCTGTCCTCAAGGGAAACCTTGGAGCAATACGGTCGATTCGCTACACATCTGATGGTAAGTACATGGCAATGGCTGAGCCTGCTGACTTTGTACATGTGTATGATGTGAAGAGTGGGTATGAGAATGAGCAAGAAATCGATTTCTTTGGTGAGATATCTGGGCTATCGTTTAGTCCTGACACAGAGTCTCTGTTTATTGGTGTATGGGATCGTACATACGGTAGCCTTCTTGAGTACGGTCGTCGGAGGAACTACTCGTACCTTGATTCCCTAATATGAGTTGATTTTTATGTACGAAAAATAAGAAGGTTGGGTGTGTTAAGGAACTTAGTAACATTGAAAGCAGTAGAAGAGGCTTTAGATGTAAATGTAAAATGTATTATGTAATTTTAGGATATTGGTGTTGAATTAGATCTGTAATTTGTTTTGTGCAACTTTGTGGGGGGTGGTTAATGGGAGGGGATGTACAGAAGGCCGTTCTTGTGAAGTAGAAGAAGAATGAAATGGTCTACTTTGGGAGCAAGACAATTTCATGAGTGTATCTCTTCCTCCCCTTACATTTACATGTGTTACTTGTTTCTACTTAAACGTTATCCGTTGATGAATCCGGTAAATGTGAAGGAGTCCAGTTTAGAGAAAAAGGGGCCGCCAACCTTGGCCCAGTACTATTATAATCATTGTGTTAACTTATATATGGATGTGCAAGCCCAGATATGGCATGAAAAAGAAAAATCCAATCTGATTTTGGACGAAAAATCTCTAATCCAATTTGAACAAAAAAAGATCTCTAATCCAAAAGGAACCAATGAAAGAAAGCCAAGTAGATGATCCAAAATCTATCTTCCATGATTCACATCCTCACAAATCCGTGCCTCCTCTTTCCTAGTCCTACTACCACATCCACATGTTTAGCAGCTAGTATATGATATGATATCTGGTTGCAGACCACACAACAAAGGCCAAATAAAATAAATCTATTTTGTTATTTCCAATCCACATTGACATTGTGCAGCAGCATGGCCATGGCAGCCTCCTCATCAACTCTGTTGAGCCCCGGGTTGTGGAGCATCCAAAAGAAGGATGGTATTGCGAATCCGTCGAGCGTATCATTCCAAGGGCTGAGGCCCCTGAGGGATTGGGGTCAGGGTCAGGGTCAGGTTCGGGTGAGCAAAGCCAAAGCCAAAAGCGTTGGTAGGCGGTTCGGTGTGAAGGCAGAGCTGAACCCCCAGGTTGTAATAAGCCTGAGCACTGGGCTATCCCTCTTCCTGGGTAGGTTTGTGTTCTTCAACTTCCAAAGAGAGAACGTGGCGAAGCAAGTGCCTGAGCAAAACGGGTTGACACACTTTGAGGCAGGGGACACTCGAGCCAAGGAGTATGTGAGCCTTCTCAAGTCCAACGATCCCGTCGGCTTCAACATCGTCGATGTTCTTGCTTGGGGCTCCATTGGCCATATTGTTGCTTACTACATCCTCGCCACCTCTAGCAATGGCTATGATCCCAACTTCTTTGGCTGATTTTAATTTTGTAACCATCCATCACACCATCATCAATCAATCATCAATCATTGTGCTTGTATAGTGTTACCACTACTACTACTACTACTTTTTTCTTAATTTCATGTTCAAGGATGAATATTATGCATGTTTAATTATTTGTTTTGGGATGGGGGACTTGTATCCTCAATTTCATTTCCAACAATTAGTTTGCTGCTTCTTCATCAAATCAAACACCATCTACTTCTCTACTGTATTTATATATTCCAGACACAACTGGGATTAAACTGATACATACAGTCAACAACCTGAAACTGAAACTGCTTCCAAATTTGAAACCGACAAGTTACTAGTATATCTTTCTAGTATTCTTTTATTAATTAATTACTCTACTAAGATCAAGATTCAAGTGCAAGTTACGGACCTTAACTAACCCAATCGATGGCCCCAAAACCAAAGTTATAACCTAATCAGAATTTCAGATCAGATCTCACTCGCGCCACTAATTTTTCTTCAACAGGTCTTTTTTTCTTTTTATTTTCCTTTTTACCTGTCTCTTATGCCTTCCTAATTCCTAATACCTAATATGTAGTAGTCTTTCAGTGTGTATATAATATATCTTTTGATTTTGATTTTTGAACAACAAAACTACTACTACTACTACTAATTTTATTATTTATTATTTATTATATTAAATATTTATTTTACATAGCATAATATTGTGTTGCTATATGCCTATAGTATTAAAAAAAATAAATGAATATTGTATGCTTTGGGCACAGTGTTTTAATTATTAGTAATATAAAAATAAAATAAGATAAAAAGGTAGTAGTAGCACTTTCTTTAATAAAGCCAAAATCTATTATTCAGGTCGAACTCTTTTGGGTTTGGTTCGAGTTAGAATCTAAAAGAAAAGAATGAAGTCTCAACAAGGAGAAGAAGAAGAAGAAGAGCAGCAGCAGAGTGAGTGTAGAAATGGGCAGTACAACAAAAACATGGCTGGCTATCCTTGGCCAACTGCCAGCTACGAGGATGTTGCCCAAATTTCTGACCTTTTCTGGGAGAAGCTCAAAACTTTTCACAAATCACTTGGCAAAAAATTCAAGTTAGTCAATCATTTTCCTTTCCTTCTAATTGCTATATTTCTTTACTGTGGCGTAACTAATTTCATGCTCATCCCTCTCTCTTTTTGCTATATCGTGTATTCAAATTTAGGGTCTCTCTCTCTCTCTCTCTCTCTCTCTCTATTTCTTCTTTCTTCAAAATTGTTATGTGATTTCCCCAACTTGTTCCTTTTGCATTCGTTATTGCAAGACTTACCATTTCTCTGTGTGGCGCTAGAATGTCTTCCATTCTATCACTTCACTTTCAAGTTCCATTGTTGGAACTTTCCCCCCTTTTCCCTTTCCCCATAATTTGTTAGTCCAACTTGTATTTGACTTACTCCAACAATTCTATTTTCTTCCTATCAAGTTTTCGATGAATATAGCAGTGACTGGGTGTTTTGTGCTGTTAAAGCGTATGGCAATTTCTTTTATGCAAAAAGAAATCACAAAAACAAATAACTACTTCCTCTTTCTCTTCCAGGGGGAAAGCAAAGCAACTCCTTTATTCCCAACTTACTCCCTCTGGATTGATTTAGGCATATTGAATTATACTTTAAACAGATCCAATTCTTATCTATGGCGCTGCTCATCTGCCTATAGTGTATCATGATACCTGCTTCTCCCTTGTTGCTTCACACATGCACACTCTGGTGAAAGGAAGAGGTTTGGGTCCCTCCTCCATTTTCACTATATGTGCCTCTTGACTTGTTACTCATCTAAATTTGCATTCACAAAGTTGACCTGTTGAAAAGAGAGAATGGGGTTGGGACTTGGGCGATAAACAAAACAATTTTTTTTTTAAAAAAAAAGTTACAAAAAAAAAAAAATCAAGCTTAAGATATATGGACTTCTAATGTTTCTTTGGATAGGGTTCCTGTTGTTGGAGGAAAGGCTCTAGATCTGCATCAACTCTTTGTAGAGGTTACATCTCGTGGAGGTCTTGAAAAGGTATTGTAAAGCATGTGATATAAAGCATTTCAATTTCATTAATTTAAGTAATGATAATTGAACATCAAGGTGGTTTTCTTCTGATTAGTAAATGAGAAACAAATATCTTTGTGGTTTTCTCTTGATATGACCTGAAATGCTCGTAGCTTTTACAGCTTACACAGGGTAAATAATCTTTGGTTGTGATGTTAAAATGATTAGCACTTTTTCCCTCCAAAGTCTTCTGTGACCATAAGTTTTAAATCAATTTGAGTTGGTTCAACATGTTACTAGGTAATATCCCCTCCAAAGGGATGTTTAAATTCTTTTTCACTCCCTCAAAATGATTTGCAGGTAATAAAAGATCGCAGATGGAAGGAGGTGATTGTTGTCTTCAGATTTCCTACAACTATTACAAGTGCTTCATTTGTTTTAAGAAAGTATTACTTATCCTTGCTTTATCACTTTGAGCAAGTCTATTACTTCCGCAAACAAGGGTCTCCAGTGTCAACCTCTGGTATTTAAAGAACTGAATCTATTCTTTTTCCCCTGCAGAAACATTCCTCCTTTTTTTCTTGAAGAAAATATTTATAGCTTGTACTAGATACTTTTCTCTTATTCTTGCAGGGACCTCGAGTGGGAGCCTTATGAATGGATATGCAAACACAAAGGGAGATACTCCTACAAACCAATCAACAGCTCCGGGTATGTGTAACTACTTATTCAAATGATGGCTCCAACTACTGGCGAGCTGTGTTAACTTTTAGTCATGTTTCACAATTATATGTTTTCATACATTTGTTTGCCTTCATTTGAAGGAGCTTTTTGATTCCCATATTCACCGAACAAAATCAGCATAGCAGTTTCATTAAGAACTTTTTAATAGCTTAATGTATCGACAATAGTTGCAATCTTTTCTGAAGGATTGTATTAGCAATATATTTAAGTTAAGAGAAACCCATTAGTAATGTTTGCTTTTCCATGAATCTAAATCTCTGACAAGTGACTCTCCATCACACCATCACACCTAGATAGTTGTTCAAGCACAATTGATTTATTTATTTCTGAAATAGTTATAAAACCAGCAATTTGAATTTCCTTTAGAACTCTGGCCTAAAATTGAAATTCCTTAAGGACTTGAAAGCGATATTACCAAATTTCTAAAACCTTTAATTTAGTTGCTGACTGGTGGAGGGGAGCATATCACAAACAACTACTTTTCATACAATCCCACAATTATGTTCTGTAACTTGTGTTGGTTCTTGTACCAAACAAAATGTTGTGTTGGTTCAATGACAATCAATAAAGCATTTTGTGAGGGTTCACCTCTTATAAGTGATTTCTTAATAGTGAACCCCACAAAATTCTGGATTGATATTGTTAATTGTAATGCTGTAATTGTAGGTGGATGTTCTTTTGGCTGTGAAATTCTCCGTTTATTCAAGAAAGAACAAAGAGCTGTGTTTTAGTCTTATAAGCCATTTGGATAATGTATCAGTTCGCTTAGAAAGTATTTACGGTGGTTTTGGTTGTTATTTATACCACATTTTACCCTATCCGATGTCTGTTTCATATACCTCATTGCATTCTTGGAAAATGAAGAATCTTACCAATTTTCTACAAGCAGGAACGACAGAGTTGCAGATTGGCAGTTCTGTGACAGGGACCATTGATGGAAAATTTGATAATGGGTATCTGGTTACAGTTAGGTTGGGGCCTGATCAATTTAAAGGGGTCCTGTATCATATCCCACAAATGCTTCAACTGTCTCAGAGTTCAAATACTTCAGATGTACCTCCTCGCAGGCGCAGGAAAAGATCCCGGTTAGCTTTACGTGACCCCACCAGGCCAAAGTCAAATAGGAGTGGTTATAATTTTTTCTTTGCTGAACATTATGCTCAGCTAAAACCCATGTACTATGGGCAAGAGAAAGCCATCAGCAAGAAGATTGGGCACCTATGGAGCAACCTAACAGAGGCTGAGAAACAGGTAGGGAAGCAAAACGTTATCTTTAGTTTATCCAGATATACGTGCATGCTATTGGGAGCTTGCTTAAAATGACATTTCATGGCTGTGAAGGTTTATCAGGACAAAGGGATGAAAGACAAGGAGAGATACAGAACTGAGATGTTGGAATACAAATCTTCCTATGATTCAACACCTCAATAGCTTCCAATGAGTCAGTCAATAGGAACTGAAAGACAAGGATTTCAAGCCTCCCTCGATGGTTGTTGTTGTTTGCTTAACTTTTTTTTTTTTCCTCTCAATTTGCTATGTTAAGATGATTTGAACCCTTCCCCATTGCAGAAACATTGGGTGATCCTATGGCAGATCTTCTTAACACGTGGATATTATAAGTTAATACTAGAAGCTTAGAACAGTTTTTTAGTGCTATATATCATCATAGAGAAGTTTGTTAATTAATTGTAGAAAATCTGCAGTTACATACATATCCTTTAGCTGGATGGCCGAGGGAGGAGATATATTGAGCATGCCTCCTTTTTAGGCATTATGTTGGATAAGAAGGTTAGACTTTATCAAATAGAATCTGATCGCTAGTACGCATTCCAATTGTTTTTTGAGTTTAGCCCCGAAAAATTGATCCAGAATTTGGTCCCCATGACGAGTTCTTACATGATTGGTCCAGCAGATTGGTCCCACCACTATTTGAGTGGAGTTTTGCTATAAAAAATGAGATGACTAGTCATGACACGTCAATGGGGACAAAATTCAGGTCAATTATTTCGGACTGTGTGGAATTTCCCTTGTTTTAATGAAATTCTATTAGTTGTAATAGTATTATCTAGAACTAAAACTTAGGATTTTAGTTTCATTGATTTGAGTGATAAACTCTGAGGTTTTGATTTACAACGATTTAATTTTGGGTATAAACCACATGTACTCGTATCATGGACGATTTACAAGTTACAACTAAGGGTGCCATCGGGCATTCCTGTGGTAGAGTGTTGGACTCTTTGTCTCAATGATTAGAGTTCGATTCCTAACGGTCTCTTACAACTAAGGGTGTTGTAGTTAAGCTGAGTCGAACTCATCGAATTTTGATTATTATGAACTTAGCTCGGCTCAAAAAATACTCGAGTTCAATTCGTTTAGCCTTGATTTTGATATAAGAATATATACAATTTAATAAATAATAATATTATATAACAAATATTTAAATATTTTAAGACTCCAAAAGACTCGTGAGTCACTCAAGTTGAGTACAAATACAATGGAACTCGAACTTGACTTGACTTGTTATTCGATTACTTGAGCTCAAGCTCATCATTCGAGTACTCGAGCTCGGTAAAATATGAGTTGAGTTTAAGTATTTCTTAAGTCGAATTTGAGTAGTTTGCACATTAAGAGTATTAAAATAAAATTATATTCTTTATTCACGACTCAAAGGCAGAATCCTATTATTATTTGACTTAATAATGAGTATCTTCTTTGTATATTTACAAGTTAGAGCTTATCAGAAACTCGAGAGAGAGAAAAAAAAGGAAAAACTATCAGAAACTGCAAAATTCTTCTGGCCAAAAAAAAAAAAAAGAAACTGCAAAATTTTAAAAAACCTTAAACATGTCCAATGGGTTTGCGACCCATCATGTTAATTGGTTGGGCCGGATTCAAGTAAGTCTTGTCTTGCATACTTATAAAAATAGCAAGAATCCGATTTCCATAATCTTACCCTGAACAAAGCAATAGATATCTCCAAATCTTCAAATTTCTTTTCTCGCCCAAAGAAATGCTGAGAAGAAAACCCACCAAAATTGAAGTCAAGATCGAAGACAAGCAAGAGCTCGAAGATTCACGCAAAATCTCTGCTCCTCCACCTTCCGCCACCTCCTCCACCACCACTTCCTCATCCCTTCTACACCTCCTCGACCGCTCCCATCCTAACCCCACCTCCAAAGTCCAACGCATCGGGCTCTCCCCCTAATGGAAGTCGAGGTAAAACTCCGCCTGCAAGACACCGCCGCCTATCGCCACCTTACCACCATCCTCTCTCCTTTCCTCTCCAAAACTCTTCACCAACAAAACCTCTTCTTTGACACACTGATGAATACCCTTACCTCTCAGCTCTCTGTTCTTCGCCTTCGGTTCCTCAACAATGACGCTCGCTGCATCGTTTCCCTCAAATCGAAACCTACTCTGGTAGATGGTGTTAGCCGCGTGGAGGAGGACGAGGAGGAACTAGATCCGGTCATTGCACGCGCTTGCGTGGAGGACCCAGCGAGGTTGGGGAAGATTGAGTCGAGGATTTTGAAGAGGGTGAAGGATGAGTTCGGGGTTGGGGAAGAAATGGGGTTTGTTTGTTTAGGTGGGTTTGAGAATAAAAGAGAGGTTTTTCATTGGAAAAATTTGAAGCTTGAAGTGGATGAGACTAAGTATGAATTTGGGATTTGTTATGAGGTGGAATGTGAGAGTGAGGATCCTGATGGAGTTAAGAAAATGCTTGAGGAGTTCTTGAAGGAAAATGGAATTGGTTATGCTTACTCCAAAATGACAAAGTTTGCTGTTTTTAGGTCTGGGAAGCTGCCTTAGTAAGGTGAGTTTGAGCCTTAGAGGTATATTGTTTTACGGATGGTTTCAACACTTGTTACTTGAATTTTGGTCTGCTGAAATCATTTTGGTGTTTTATAAGAGTGGTTTGTTTCTGTTTAATTGGTTTTTCTAAGTGGTTTTGAAGTGATTCTTAGTCTTTGTTAATGTTTATGAAATTATGGCTGCTTGTTATTGTGGGTATTTGATGGTGTCAATTTGTCTCTATGTTTTTGTCTTGCTACATTTTGGTTAAACTGAACGAATGATGGCTAAAAAAGTGTGTATCATGTTATTGCCTTTTCTATTAGATTTTCATCATCAGCAATCATATGAAAAAGACAGAAAAAACCAGCGGTTTTTCTCAACTAGGAGAATTTTTGCCTATGCTGCAATGTTCTCTTGAATTACTGAGGTGCCTTTATTCTTAATTTTAACACAATGAGAAAGAAAAAGATGTTTGCTGTGATTGGATTATACAGATTTTTTCTTGTGGTATGGACCTAATCATCTTCCTCATCATGATAATCTTTGTAGATTGATGTTTACCTATTTTTATTGAAGTTGTTAGCTGATTGTGTCCTTTGTTCTTTATAACTTAGTAGTGGTGCTCATTCCTTTTTTTAATTTAAATTTTATTGGGTTATTTAATTCTTAGTGCTGCATCAATATAGGTTTGAACCACTTGATTATTCCCTGTGGTTTTCTGGTTTCATGTATCTACTTTGGGACTTCAGACTTGTTAGTTTATTTTGTCATTGTCTATCCGCAAATGTGGTAATATACAATGATCTTATTCATCATATGGTAGATGAGTTATGAAGATTGTAAATGCATGTCTTCTTCTACTTTTTGAGTTTTAGGAGTTCATTTGGCCATGTAAAGTTGCACATTGTAGTTTTAGCTATTAGGAGCCATAAACTCATCCATGATGGGGACATGTAGAGTAATATGTCAAACTCATCTATCTTTAAGCGGTAATCACTACATATTATAATCTGTTTAGGTATCTCACCTCTGGCTTGAATTGGTTTCCACATAAGCAGTAACAGTATACATGGCTAGAAGACAGAAGTAAACAAGTTTGTATGCAGTGTTAATTGAATAAATGTGTCTTCATTAAATTGCAAGTCTTTTTAGTAGCAAAAGAGTCTTCAAATTGTGTATTAATTATCTGCAAGCTCAACAATATTTCTTGCAGTTTTGATTTCCAGTGACTCAGCTGGGTCTATTAATCTGCTATTTCCTTTTGTAGGTCATCATCATGCAGTATGTTATCAACGGCCATCCACGTCAAGGTGACCATGCAAGCACGGTAGATGAGCAAGGTTCACCATCCTCTTGAAGAGAATCAACAATTTTTACTTTGCATGATTCGTGGGCCTTATCTTATCTTATATAATAGCCAATGAACACGATTATTTTTCCATCTTTAATTCTCTTTCACAAAGTTTGAATAACTAGTTTTTAAGAAAGACCTTCATTTCATTTCATCATGGTGTCTATTTCCCATCATACCAATATATCTATCTCAATCTGTATTTGAAGAAAACAGGCGATAGCCAAATGATGCATGAAGTCGTAATTTTTGTGTGCCAAAGGCTCACATGGTTTAGACGCGTTTGCGGGGCAGCTTCTGGTGTTTTCTCCAATGGTTGAGACTTGAGGGTTGAATTGAAACCTAAAAAGACTAATGACAACATGTTACATGTCAACATCTGACCCAATTCTAGAGACGTTCGTGCCAATGTTGCTTTCACCTCATCATGATTTAAAAGAAATCTTACTATAAATAAAGCAAAAGATAATCTCAGTCTCAGACGTAAATGCTTCATACTAGTGTCTGCTCTGCCAAGCCAGCAGCTGCACACCATAGCCATAAATTCTCAAAGCTAAGATCACCAACAAATTGAAGTGATAAATGATATTGTATAGAATTGCAGTATACTTCAGAGAACAACAGACACCTTGAACGTAAGAACAACTAATTTAAGGAGCTCAAATCAAGACTGAACGTTCACTTTTAACCAGGTTGGGGTATTAACAAAAGCTGAGAACGGTAAAACAAAAGGCTCTTAACTATGATAAAAATGAAATCTTACATTTGGATCCTTGCCTAGAAACACTAAAATACACAAAAACGGGACCTAGCTTTTTAACTCATGTGGGAACAACCACCCCAGAGTGGGGTGACAAATGCAAGACAACGAGCCAGAAAACTAAAACCAGCAGTACCAACTGTGTGAAAAAACATGAAGTAACCTTACATACCCTCCGCTGCATCTTCAAAACTTCTTCAGTAACTAGGACATCTCCACAATACCTTTCTAACTCCTCCGCCTGTTTCTTTAGCATTGCAGCCTTGCTTTCAGCCTCTCCAAGCTTATCCAGCATCTGTGCTTGCTCTCCAGCCAATGATGTCTGTTCTTCATATAGTGTGATTTGATTGCCCACAGAAAGTCTCAACTTCTCTACTGCCCTGGTTAGAGCTAGAAACTCAATTTCTGCCTCCATTTTTTGTAGAAAGACACCTTCAAGGTCGAATTCAATCTCTCTATGTTTATCCTGCTGCAACTCTGCAGTGCTTCCTGATTCTTCCTTCGGTGACCTGTTACTGTTTACATTGGTTTCCAGTTCAGAAATCCTTGATTCCTTTGTCTGCAGTACAGCCCTTGCTTCCTCCAGCTTGCTCTCCAAATATTTTACTTTCTGTGTTAGGGTGAATACCTGCGTTTCCAAGGGACCTGAAGTGCTTTTCCTTGTATTTTCAGAAGCTAACTGGTCAGACGAGCTAGTCTCATGAATTTCCCCATCAGCCAAAGTAGAATGCATAGCAACATTGTTAATGTTATCCGAACCATCATGTAGAGAAGTAGGTTCCTTTCCTATCTCCCCAAATTTCTGTACTTCTGCAAGGAAAATTTATTCCGTTATTCTTAATATAAAGCATGATACGGTTAGCAATTAGGCTAGTTCGAAAGACCAATAAATATTTAGTAAATTATATGATCAAACATTAACTTCACCAGGAATGAACAAGCACTAAACATGTATAGTAGTCCAGACTCAACAATATATGAATAAAATGTTAACCATTAGATATCCATTATGTATTTGAGATCACCCAAACAAATGTGACGATGCCATCGTCACTCCCATTCTCCTCTCACTTCCCACAAATCATTTTCTGTCTGCCCTAAGTTCATCTAAATCCAGATGAAATCATAACCTCATGAGACCCTTACCATTCCTTCAGCCATTTGCGTCAGCTTCCACAGCCTGTTTTGGCTGCAGCCCTACTTGCCCATCAAGATACTAGTTATAGACTCATCTAGTTCCACCTAAAGCCAGTTCATACTGGAATAAGCATGGAGACGTGAATAAAAACTTTCAAAGTTTGGCCTCATTGAGGCTTTTCTAAATAGTTTCAATCTTTGCTCCCAACTCCGAAGAAAAACTGGACATAGTTATCAACTACTTTAAATCCTCATGGAAATATTTCCAAGGATTGTCAAATAAATAGGCTAACTAAATATGCACAAATGAATAAGTAAAGTGGGATTACCAAACTGGAATTGCAGGATATATCATGCAGTACTCATGAGAGGAATATATTAACAAACCATGAAATAGGTTTCTCAAAAAATTATTAAAATGATATCACACCCACCTTTTCCAAGGGCTTCCTGGACAGATTGGAGGGCAAGAATAGACTCAATCAATGGATCTTGACCTGGTGAAGGCCGGTGATTCTCACTTCTTTCTTCCTTACCCTCCCAAGATAGATCTGCAGCTAAATCATCTAGTGAAAGTTCTTCAATTTCACCTGAACTTTCTTTCCTAAAGGCAGTTTGAACTTCCTCGCTGAACTGGTGTTCGCCTTCATGAGCTTCATCACTGTTTTCCCCATCATAACTCATGGACTTCCCACTTTGCTTACCGTTACTCGTCACTGAAAATGGACCCTGCATAAAGACAAAGTTCGAGCTTCTCGAGTCAGATTCCATGCTGGAATGAGAGTTTTCCTTCTCAATTTTGATCCTTTCTCCTCTGGGCTTCTTACTGCTCTCAACACGACCCTTTCCCTGTTGAATTCTTTGGCTTGAATTACCCACAGTCTTCCCACCTAAAGTCTTCATCTGGTTTTTCTCATGCACGTACCCCAAAACTGCAGGAAGGTCATACCTTGCCTTGGGAACACTGGCTGCTGTGGATGACTTGCTACTCCGATCCTCGCTATTTTCAGAATCTGTAGCAGCAGCAAAAGCAGCCCCAACTGCAAACCTGGAATCTGAACTAGGGGTACGCATAATGAACTCCTGGGCAACATTTGTGTTCTTCAACATATTCAAAGGTGCAACAGGAACCTCACTATTTGGCTTGATTTCAGGTGATGCCATGTGTTGAGGTTTATTTGGATTTCCAGAACCTGACAAACCCCGCTTCAGTATCTTACTGCTGTCTGCGGTGGCAGTGGCATCCTTAACAAAGTCTCTCTTGATACGCCTCCATTTCTTCAAACCATACCCTTTGGTGGTAGGAGGAGATGGTGCATCTGGAGATTTAGCTGCCAAAGGAGGTGAATGCATTGGCTGCAAAACCTCAATAGCACCCTTTACATGATTATCAGCAGTCAAAGCATCGGAATGGACACTATGATCAGTGGCCAACATTTGAGTCTCATTATCATTTACAGATAACCCGTTATCCTTAGCCATGTAAGATTCAACGTGATTATCCTTGATCTTATTCCCATCGACCCGAGAAGCAGTGTGTTGAGTTGCTTCATTATCCTCCACAAATTCAAGCGCAGAACAGTCACTCTCCATATCGATAACTGTTAATGTGGATTTTGCTCAAAATTTACTCAGATCAAGATCAAGAACAATAACTATCATTCCAACACCATCATGTCCAAATCAACCAAAATCTGGAAATAAGAGTATCAAATCCATCCATCTTTTCAATAATCTTGCATCAAAATTCGATCAAATCAATAGAATTCAATAACACCCATAATTGGAATCTTGTATCCTTATCAATATTGAAATTCAAAGAGGACAATTAAGCTTGACTTTTTTTTTTGTTTCCAGTATCAGAAAGCTTAGCAAAGATTGAATTTCAGGATGTAAACAAAAAAAAAGAATTAAACAAACTGGAAGATAGAAAAGGTGCAACTTAGGATGTAACATGAGAATATGTTCTTATAAGAGTAGAAAACACACCTTTTATATACAGTCATAGGAATATCTTCTCATAAATGGAGATGAGGATTTGGAATTGGAGATGAATACAGTGATGATGATGACGATGATGATGGAGACGATGATGGATTGAAGAAAATGGGAAACCCTAAAATCTGCTTAGATTTGCAGTTATATAGGCAATGAAATTATTGGGAGAAATTATTATTAGTAGTACTTTTCTTTTGGTTTTTAAATGATACTATAATTTTCTTTTTTTGCAAAATTAGTGTTTTACTTACTAGTACCTTCGCCAAAAAAAAAAAAAAAAAAAAACTTACTACTAGACCTATTTATTGATTTATTGACATAGTGGTTGTGGTCCTTGTAGATGTCCATGTAAAGGGAGTGAATATTTCTACTACGGCAGCAGCAAATTGATTTTGACTTACGGGTTTAATACTTTAAATTCACAGAAATTTATTTGGCAAAAGTCTAAATTCCCAAAAACTCAAAAAATTATCCATAAAAATAACTGAATTCATTGTGTAAAAAAAAAAATTGCTCATCAAATGAAGAAGTAATTGGGTCAAAATTACTTGCATTAACATTGAGAAGACGCAAATTCTGGTATTAAAACTTAGAAGAAGTTTTTTTTGTCTGAAACAAATTCAGTTCTTAAAAACTCAAAAATCGATTAAAAAAACTGCTATTAATTTGAAAAAATCATTCATTAAAGAGTAAATATAATATTTATTTTTATATATATCATTTAAAAAATACCTATTTTTATTTTTAAAAAAACATTATTGTGCTAAAAGAAATATCATAAACTACTTACTAACCCATTCAAATTTGTAAAAAAAACAACTACTCATTCCTTCAAAGAAATCTACTTTTTAAATATATATTTTTTTATCTTCACATTCACATAAATTGCCATGGGTCTAGTTTATTTATAAAGGGAGATACTAATTCATAATTCTTAAAAGCAAAAAAGAGATAAAAAATGATAACGTGGGGTGGGCCACAATCGAACCGACCCAAGTGGGCATTGTTGGATGCTGGCCACCTGATCTGTATTTTAGAAATGACAGAGGGAGATGATTTTTGGATTTACTAAATTGCCCCTTTCTCAATCCTACTTTCTATTTTTGCCCTTTGTGTTTCTTTTTTTTTATTTGAAAGTTTCATAATTATTCATTTACATGATGGTTGGTAGCCATACATTACATCAATTTATTTATAGTAACATATATAGCATTATTTTCTACCAAAAAAAAAAGGAACATATATAGCATTAGGCTATTAGCTCTCTGGTTTCTATTATCTATATGTCTCTCTCTCGTATGGGATGGCCATTTTTTTTCATAAGAGTTTTAAAAAATTTGGGTCGGATTGTTAAAAAGATATTTTTTACATGACTATTCTTAAAGCTTATTGGAAAAAGAGAAATAATTTTTTTTTTTACATAACTATCATATAAACACCTGTGAAAACCGCTTTATTGTTAGCTTTTGTAAGCACACAAATATAATTGCATTATTTAATAAAAAAATTATTGATTTTTTTTTGCCAGAAAAAAATTATTGTTCATTAATGATTTATTTTTAATAAAAATACCCCCGTCAATAAATTATTATGGCAGAGTTTGAGACTTTGAGTTAATGAAATATTTCTCCTAAAAGAAGTTCTCCTTAAGTGTGGATGAACATGACAAACAAGGTACTAGGAACAATCCAAATTCACAGTGCAAGCCAGCATACATATCACTAATCTATTATCCTTTTTTTTTGGTAGCAACTAATCTATTATCTTGAATATATATATATATATATATATGCTGCCCGGATGATACTGATACCAATGCTTGTTACACTCCAATGAAATGATGTTTCATTAAGATGGAGATTCCACATTTATGCAAATAATTACGATATATAGGATGAGGACTGAGGACTGAGGAGGGCTGCAGGCACATGAGTTTTAGCCATTAGATGCTTTTAGCTAAATCACATTTTCATTCATAGCAGCAAAATAAAAACAGAAATCTGTAAATCATATGGTTGATGATGTGCCAGCAATCTTTATTTTCCAATTTAGGGAATTTCTGGATCAGCAGTGTGATGTGATTTCAGTTGCCAAATAGGAAAGCTTTCAATTTAATTTCTCAAGGCTTAGCTTAAGGGATCAAAATAAGTTTCAATTTGGTTAGGACTTAAGACTTAGTAGATGAGATGAATAGTAGTAGTAAAGTAATGAACAGAAAAAAAAAAAATTGATACTGTGTAATATAATACTAGCACTAGTTGTTCAGTTCTGAGTTGGACTGGTCTTTGGTCCAATTTCCAGTGCAAATAGATTCAAAATGTTGTCAGATGGAGATGGGTTCACATCCACATCAAGACATGGATTGCATAAAATAAAACAAACTAATTGCATTATTGTATTTGTAACATTAGAATTAGAATTAGAATTAGATTGCTTTATTGTAATTCAGTTTGAATCCTTAATACAAATATACTAGAACCCAGAAGCAGTACCAACTACCAACAAGCTCTGAATAATGGTTCCCCTTCCAATGCCCTTTTCTCTGACCAGTCTTGGGCTTCTGTGACAAGGGAGAACCCCATGTTAGATTTAGAATTGAATTACTAGCAGTATTAAAGATAGTCCAACACATAAAACAAAAAGAAATGGCCTAACCCCAAGACTATCTATTAAATTAATCATCATCATCATATATATATATATATATATTATAAAATAGCTACACCATTATTAACCCTCTGCAGCTTCTTTTTAAGAGTTTATGTAATATTATATGTTTGAAAGCTCATAGATCCAGCACAACATCAGATTCCTCTTTACAGCTTGTTTGGAGAGAGAATACAGGATGTGCAGCATAGGTTTTCTTTCTCTTCTTTTCCTTCCATTGGTGCTGAGGGCCTGAGGTGAGTAAACTTGTATGGGATCAGTTTTCTTTTCTGCTACTTTGGTTTGTTAATGGTGATAGCGTCTTCTGATCAATTACTCCAAAAGCTAGTACTATAGTCTATGAAATGAAACTGCTGCTTGACCATGTTTTGTTGTTCTATATGGATTTTGGTCCCAAAGAAAGGATTTGAAACATCGTTCCTGTATTTGGTTTTAACAGTAATAATCAGTATCTATCTATCTATCATCCAGTTTTTTGGAGCAAAGCCTATTAGATGCTGATAGAGCATATTAATTATAGTATTATGATTTTAATTTTAATGGAGTGTTACTGTGCTTTTTGTCAATAGTTGTGGTCAAGAAAACAGGTGGTATCTCTGATTGAAGGAGGCCCACAACATGAAGTGAGATAAATCACATGCAGATTTCTGCTGTCTCAAGACATCACTGTTGCATTCATCTTCTGCCATTCACTCAATTATATCTGTCAGAGAAAATTGATGCAAAAAAAAAATCAGGTTCTTCGGCGACGCGCATAATGCAAGGGGCTTTTATGCTTCCAGTTCCAAACCGTGACATGATAAGTTTCAAAGTAGAAGCAAGAGAAAAGGACCATTATGGTTTAGAGGAGAAAAACACCACATTTTGATTTTACAGTGCTGCTGCAGCTTATTAGCTTTCTTTTCCCAGTTGGAGATCTGCTACTGCTACACATGAAAACCTTGATGGGTCTGGGTGAAGAAGAAGAAGAAGAAAACCATCCCACCGGCCTCACCATCAAGACTGGTTCAAGTTCTTGTTGCAGCAAAACTCAAACCTCAATCGAGTCTTCTCCATTCAACTCTCCCTCCTTGGTGTCCCCACCATCCTCAGCATTTGTTTCAGCTTTGCAGTCGCCTTATATATCTCCAAGAGCCACAAACCCCAAACCCCAAGACCAGGAGCAGTTGGACCAGGATCTGTCCTATCGAGGGGGAGGGGGAGGGGGTGGGGGTTCGCAATCTGATGATATACCCAGCAGTTCATATACTCCCCCATCAGACCAGTATGAGTACTCTGATCATGATCCAAAGCTCAAGTTTGTAACTTGTGTTCCAGTCCCGGCGGATCCTGCTCCACGCATCTCTTTCTCCTTCCCAGTGCCTCGAATTTCATTTGCAAAAGCTCCCATTTCTCCCTCTTGTAATTCTAATGCCAAACTCAGAAGCTGTGATGTTTTCATTGGCTTCCACGGTCAAAATCCAAACTTGGCTCGCTTCTGTAAGTGGCTTAAGTCTGAGCTGGAGCTTCAAGGAATCGCTTGCTTTGTTGCAGACAGAGCCAAGTATTCAGACAGTCAAAGCCATGAGATTGCTGACCGAGTCATCTGCTCAGTCACATATGGACTCGTGGTGGTCACTAATTCTAGCTTTCTCAACCATCTCAGCTTGGAGGAAATTAGATTCTTTACCCAGAAAAAGAACTTGATCCCACTCTTCTTTGACACGGGACCTGCTGAGATCATGGGACTTGTCAACTGCAATAATTCAATTGATAAGGAATGCAAAGAAGCAATTGACGGACTAATCAAATGTAGTCATGAGTTCAATCTGGAAGCCAACCAGGGTAATTGGAGAAGTTGTGTAGCTAAAGCTGCGGGGATATTGCGAGCAAAGCTTGGGAGGAAGAGTGTGGCAGTGGCAGTGGCAGACAAACAAGGATTTGATTTTGAGGAGCTGCCCTTTCCGAGAAACAAGTTTTTTGTGGGAAGAGACAAGGAGATTATGGAGATTGAAGCTGCCTTGTTTGATTCTCTTGAACAAGAATATTGTTGCTCTATGCCTATTATTAAAGCTGAAGCCAGCGGGCAATCTGAAGGGCTTGCTGATGAAGAAAGCGATCATGTTTCCACTAGGGATCGAAGGTACATTAATTTGGAACTGGGCAAGTGCAAAGAGCCTAGTCTAGAACCAGTTATTATGGGAAATAGAAATAATTCCATGAAAAGGTCCAAATACAAGAAAAGTGGCAACTACAAGACCTTAGGCAGCAGCAGTGTTATTTGCATAAATGGGGTTCCTGGCATTGGAAAGACCGAGCTTGCTCTTGAATTTGCTTATAGGTATTCTCAGAGATACAAGATGGTTCTTTGGGTTGGTGGAGAAGCCCGATATTTCCGGCAGAATATACTAAATATATCGCTCAATCTGGGATTGGATGTTAGCGCTGATGATGACAAGGAACGGGGCCGCATCCGAAGCTTTGAGGAGCAGGAATTTGAAGCATTTAAGAGAGTGAAGAGAGAGGTGTTTCGAGACATGCCTTATCTGTTGATCATCGATAATCTTGAGACAGAAAGAGAGTGGTGGGAAGGAAAAGATCTCCATGACTTGATTCCTAGGAACACTGGTGGGTCTCATGTGATTATCACAACTAGGCTGTCAAAGGTGATGAATTTTGACACAATGCAGCTTCCTCCACTGCCTTCAGCTGATGCTATGGTTTTAGCCAGAGGAAGAAGGAAAAAAGACTATCCATCCGAGGAGGTGGAGTTCTTGAGAAAATTTGATGAGAAATTGGGAAGATTAAGCTTTGGGTTGTGGATTGTTGGTTCACTGCTTTCCGAGCTTTCCATTTCTCCATCTGCACTCTTTGAAGCTGTGAACCAAGTCTCACTCCAAGATGGTTCCACTTCATCCTATAATAATATGAGCACTAGTACTAGTAGTGAGCAATACTGCAAAAACAACCCTTTCCTGATGAAACTGTTATCCTTTTGCTTTGCTGTCTTGCAGCAAGTCAATGGGAGAAACAACATTCTCGCCTCAAGAATGCTTCTTGTTGGTGCTTGGTTTGCCCCAGCCGCCATATCAGCAAATTTGCTAGCTACTGCAGCTAAGTATATGCCTGTTGCTGGCAACCGATTCAGGAGATGGACTAAGTGCCTAAGTGTCACGTTGGGTTGCTGTGGTGGATGTGGTTTAGCTACTCAAAGTGAAGAGGAGTCTGCCATTCTCCTAGTAAAGCTAGGATTGGCAAGAAGAGCTAATCGGCAGGGCGGATGTTGGATTCAATTCCATCCTATAACTCAAGCGTTTGCAAAGAGGAAAGAGGGCTTATCCGCAGCTAAAGCCACAGTCCAAGGCATAAGAAAAATTGGGAACCCATTGATGATGCTGAATTCCGATCATCAATGGGCTTCTGCATTTCTTGTGTTTGGGTTCAAGTCCGAACCCCCTATCGTGCAATTAAAGGCTATTGACATGGTTTTGTATATCAAGAAGACGGCACTGCCTTTAGCAATTAGAGCATTCACGACATTCTCAAGATGCAACTCGGCGCTGGAGTTATTGAAAGTATGCACCAATGTGTTGGAGGAAGTAGAGAAGTCATTTGTGTCTCAAATACAAGACTGGTGTCATGGGTCGCTTTGTTGGAAAAAGAGGGTACAAGGTAATCAAAGGGTGGATGAGTACGTGTGGCAAGACGTGACACTGTTGAAGGCTACCCTATTGGAAACCAGAGCAAAGCTGCTGTTGAGAGGTGGGCATTTTGACAGCGGCGAAGAACTGTGCAGAACTTGTATCAGTATTCGGACAGTGATGCTGGGGCACAATCATGCCCAAACCTTGGCTGCGCAAGAAACACTTGCAAAGTTAGTGAGAATGAGGAGCAAAATCTGATTCTGAATACAAGTTGAGGTTTTTTTTTGACAATGTAAAATACAGCGATGAAGAATTTGTATTTGCATTTTTTTCTTTTCCAATTATTGACTTGGATTATTAGATGGGAATTGGCACTGGCACTGCTTAAATCTGTTGAATTACTCTTTTTTTATAAGTTACACAACTTATGTATGAGTATGATCTCAACAAGTATGATCAGAAAACAAACTCCTACTGCCCTAAAGCAACCGCAGGATTATATTATATAGAGTATAGACTGACAAGAGTGGTGTTGGAGTTGGAGTGTGTCTGAATTCCGAGATGGGGATGATGAATAAATTAAGTATTGCTCATCCACACTGGCAGGTTTTTGGTTTTGGAAATATGGTGGAGATAGGCAAAGCAAACTCATTTCTTTGATCCTTTGTTGGAATATGACAAGCAATTTTGTCTAGTTATAAACCAAAGTCAGCCTGGCAGTCCGGCGGTCTCAAAGTCATGTTATCATGTATATGTTCAAATAAAGGCTCATACAAACTCAACCCCAGAAAAAAGTTGAAATAATAGGAACAGAACAACATACAAATTGAAATCTCTCTCTGGCTCTCGCTCTCTCTTTACAAATTAGGAACAAAACAAATAATGATATCATACACCCAAACTTGTCAATCATAAATTCACAACTCTCTTTGAACTAAACATCTTGAAAAAGGAAAGAAAAGAATATTCCTTCCTACTGATTCGGGAGGGGGTCAGCTGAGCGGACCAAGCCGGTCGAAATGGCGTCGTTCTCATCGAGAAAGAGGCCATCGGAGTTCCTAAGAAGAGCGTGGACCCCGCAGACGAGGACCCCAATCACTAAACCTAAAGCCAGATTTTGGAGGGCGCCGCACACCCATACAGCCAAAACGGAAAGGAAAGCCAGAAAGAAGATCACCAGCCGATCGCTGATGCAATGGCCCCACAGCACGAGTGGGTCTTCTCTGAAGAAGAAGAGGAGGAGCCAAAGAGAGAAGACGCCGCAGCAGACAAGGAGCGAGAGCGGGGAGCCAATGAGGGAGAGAGCGGATGTCGCGGTCACCACGATGGAGTAGTTGGCGCGGAAATAGTGGATGTTGGAGGTGGTGCGTGATAGGAAAGAGTGGGGTGGTCGAGAGAAGGATCGGGAGCCGGAGCCCAAGAGTTGAGGCCAGGGCCGAAGGTGGCGGGAGAGGGTGGCGGTTAGATTGTGAAGGGAGCGAGAGATGACGTCAGAAGCTGAGATTGGGATGGTCGTGTACGTGGCGGCTGCTGATTGCTGGTTCTCCATCTCCTTCTTTTCAAAGTTTTGACCAGACGACACGATCACGACGCCACAAGACAGTAACTTTCAACACTTGAACTTCAACTTCAACTTCAGACTTCAAACTCCAATTTATCGTACTATGCTGGAATACCGAATACGAGGTGGTTTTTTAAATTCCGTATATTAAAAGTTAAAACTTTATTAATACGCTCTCTAGTCTCTAAAGTGAATGGAATGGAACTTCTTTTTACTACTATAGTACATTTGTGGGTAGTTTTATTTTAGTATTTTCAAAAGATTAGGGAAAATTTTTAGCTTTAGGAAAGGGTGTTTATATGATCAGGCCAAAAAAAAAGAAAAGGAAAGGATGTTTATGAAGGTTTCTTATTTAGCAGCCAACTTAAAAATTGGAACGAACCATTACAGGAGTATTCTCATGATTCTGAATGTAGGATATAATGACTTAGAATTTATGTTAAAGCTCAATCTTTTTAAATGACAAAATATCATAAAAGAAAAGAAATTTTCAAAACCAAAGGAGTACTACTGTACTAGTACATTTCTCTCTCTCTCTCTCTTCTTTTTTTATAGAATCTTTCAATATTCTTTTGTTAGGATGATTTTGAAAATTTATATGGGCCAAGCCAAGCCCAACTGGTGAATGGTATGAATATGTGTCTTTGAAGCAAAGGCAAAGCTGGCCAAGAAGAAAAAAGCAAAGGCAAATAATGAACAAAAAATAGAAGCAAAGGCAAATGAAAGGAAGTCGATTTATTTGACAAAAAAAAAGGAAGTCAATTTATTTATCATGGATTTACTGGTAGTAATTAGTAAAGCTGAGGCCGAAAACAAACCACAAGGCCCAAAGGCTAGTCCGAGAAATAGTAGTAGTACTAGAAAAGGACAAGGACTGGCCCACAGGCAACAGCTCCAAGAAACGGAGCATTTGCTTCTCTTTTTAGCCAAGGCCCGGGCCCCACCCAAGACCAAGAGGCATTTGGTTTTACTTTTAAAATACTAGGTGGATGTTTCACTTTCAGCTTCAGCCCTTAATTTCCACCATGCAAACGCACATACATACGATACGATTAGATCTCACGTTACGTTACATCGCTCCCTAAAACCCACCACCCAAAACGTTTTAATTAATCCACCTCTGCTATATCCGTATGTATAATATAGGGGTATATTATACTTATATACTAGTAATAATTTGACCACAACGAATCGAATCCATCATGAGTGCCACTGCAGTCCGTACTCTTTTCTATAACGGCTATTTTTCATTTCATTTTTATGGTTTTCCAAATGCTTAAAAAATGCGAAAAGCCAAACAATTACTACTACAAAACTAGCTAGCTAATGGAGTAGCTATATTGCTTTTCTCCTCTCCCTTTCAAATTCTAATTAATTAATCACCTCTCATTTCTTAATTATTATAAGGAAATTAGCAAGACATGCATCATTAAGAAACACCAACTATCTCCCAACTTAAGTCCAAATTAAACATTATTGATCGTACCACCAGCTAGTATATAACTTGTATTTTGTCAAAAATGTTCTTCTACTTATTTATTTGTGTTCCACCACCACCACCACCACCTACGTCAACCGACTAGACTTTTTTAGTGGCATTATTTTCTCATATGTATATGATGAAAAACATTGTATGTACAAGTCCAACAAATGTTGATGTTGCTAATTAAATTCCTGCAAGGCAAAGAGCGGGAATTCTTTGGTCCTTTATAATTATCATATGATGATGATACTATATATAGTGGAGACTCTCTCAACTCAAACTACACCATGCAGCCCAATCCATAGTTAATGTAAAGAAGTTTTTTTAGGTCAAATGCAGACAAGTTCTATTTAATTATTAAATCAAAGTATATATGTTATCTACAATTAATAGTTTTTTTTTGTCAAATACTACGGTTAATTAGAGTGAATTCATCTTGCAGAAATATCTACAAACAAAAACAAGATAAAATACTTCCATTGGCTTTCAGCCAAGGTCCCTTTGTCAGTTTTTATTCAAGGATTGCTTATACATTATCTAGTCTCTTGGATAACTTTTAAAATTGCTTAAGCAGAAGCCTCAAAAAACTGCATAAACTTTACCCAACATCATCCAAGTGAATTTAAAAAAAAAAAAAGTAAACATAAACTCTGCCATCTCAATTTGTTCAACTTGCAGCGAATCCATCAGATCAATCTGCCATTACTTTAGCTGTTGAAAATCATTTTCCAACCCTGAAAGTTTGTCACTGAGAACCTCAAGATGCAGTACAAAGTTACAAACCAGCTGATACACAGACCACCAACGACTTCCCATCCCAAGCAAAAATTGCTAAGACAAACTAGGAGAATAATAAAGTGCAGATCTCAGATGGCTTGTTGAGGGTGATACAGCCATTAATGGACCCCGCTGCAGCACACCTGAACCTTCTGAAGTGCAATCCCAACCAACAGGACTTGTATTGCCTCTCCTGGGAGGGATTGCATAAAAGTTGTTACTGTGCACCACTGTTTGGTCACCCAGTAAAGGCGACTCCTCTGACTGATGATAATGAGAATAAGAATTGCCGGGCCTCCTTATATGGTTTGGAACTAATGGCATTGAAACACCATATGATACTAGTTGGCTTTCCCTCGAGCCCTCCAAGTGTTTGGCAATGTCATTTCTCTCGTTGGTTTCAGTTTCAGGAGCATCATCAATGACAATAACTTCCTTACTGGAAACAGCAGAATCCCCATGTTGTCGGCAGTCTACAGTTCTAACTTTCTTCATCTCATATATTGCTGATGGACCTAATTTGTTCTTAGGTCTATTCACTTGACTGGGCAGATTATAGTTACCTTCATACTTGTTCAGCTCCATGGAGGCTGTGAAACCGCAACTCATATGCTCATTGAGAAACATGCCAACTGGAAACTGCACAGGTGTTTGTGATGTTGCAAGATTTTCACAGTTCCTATAGCCATTTGTCTTTTGGACATCAAGAGATTGACCCAGCAAACCATTTGGATTCCGATCAAAGAATAAAGAACCCTGAGGCATGGTGTGATGGAAGTTCAAGCCACCTCCTTGTTTCCAGATATTGCTAGGAGAGATTCCAGAAGAAGTTGCAAAGTTAGAAGTTAGACGATTACTCTGCGGTGATGACTGGGCTAGACCAATTGGCACAGATCCATCTTCCTCTTTGTTAACCACCATTAAGTTCTTCCCCATTAGTCTGAGAATGGGATTAGAAGTAGATGGACTAGCAGAATCAGAATCACCACGAGCAGAAAGCTTGATGCCAGCATCAGGGCATGCTTCAAAAGAAATAGGACCTGCAGAAGGTTTCACAACTGGTGGAACCATTTGTTCAGATCCTAAATTTGTGCAGCTGCTCAGAGAAAACATTTCTGGTCTTGTATCCAAATTATAAGGTCTAAAGTTTGGACTGGAACCAATTTGCATTCCTGTTGCAGGCACCATTGTTGAAGCCATTGTTCGTCGCCTAAGAAGTTGCGACTCCTGATAATTTAGGGCAAAACCCTGAGAGGATCTCTCTCTTCTTTGGCAACAGCATGGTTGATCATCATTTTTAAAAATGAAAGGTTTCTTTTCCATAGATAATTTATGGACTCTAAGTTTCTCTCCTTCAAAAGTTCTTTCTGGTCCTGCACCTGTCTGCGGATTTGCAGAACCATTCTCAACTAAGGGATCAGACATGGCTGCTGGAGCACCAGTAAATATTAGTGGTTCAGCATTTTTCAAATTTGATCTCGCTTCAGCACAATTAGAGACTGTTGACACTGTAGATATGGGTGAATCAGATGACTCCCCATCTACAAAATCAAGCTGATCTTGAGAAGATTGAATCCGACTGGTGGTCAATGATGAATTTCCTTGAAAGTCATCTGAGCTCATATCTCTAGGACTAGGTAGAAATGATCCCGGTGGACCAGGAATAGGTATTGGATCAACCTCAGGAAAAGAGTTCCCTTGTGCTGCATCACAATCTAATTCTCCCCCCATATTAGCAGTTTGTCCAATTATACCATCGCCAACTTCAGAACAAAACATGTTAGGTTTATCAACAAGATTTGGCCCATTAGGGTCTGCCAGTCCTTCACCCCCACACAGAACCCCATCGTAATCTTCAATGTGCTGTAAAGAATTGGATCTATTCTTGGAAGGATCACTCAGTTTGTTAAACTTGCTTTCTATTGACTGACTCAAACTAGTAATCGTCTCATCCAGAGGTTCCAAACCATCAACTTTACCCAAAATATCCTCATTGCCTCTAACAGAAGAATCTGCGTTCTCTCTTCTATCATGATCATAACAGTAAGGTGCCGATTTTATGCTCTTCAAATCCAGTGTTTCATCCCTCCCAGAAATACTTACCCTAACACTTTGTTCTCCAGCTCCCTGGACGATGCTTCCGCCATATGACAGTTCTTCGGTATTTTCTTTCCTGTCATGGTAATTTTTAGCACCATCATGCCCCAAGTCACATTCTTTATCTCCTTCAGGGCTGCAAACCACTGCATCCTCATCTATATCTGCCATAAATTGCAGCTGGCTCTCCTTTGTTGGATATTTCTTAACCAAGTTAGACCTAGAATGAACCATGGATGATCTGCTGCTAGCAGACAGTGCAGTTTTCTTTGGAGAGGAAATCCGGAAGCATTTGGATGGAAAAGAATGATGACTAATAGTTGTAGTAGCATTGACAGGTGAACTGGGATTACCATTTGCATCAATATCAACCATCTTCTTGCTCAACGAAGATGAGCAATTTTCGCCAGATTTCGGAGATTTTATATTATGATCCTCATTTACATAGAGACTGTCTTTGCTCAATTGAATTCCCTTTTGATTGAGTGGGTCAAAAGACCTGCACATCTTGTCACAGATTCTGGCTCCAAACAAGGGACTCCTTACTCTCTTTCTTCCAAAAGAACGCTCCCTCTTATCAGTAACTGGGGCTTCATAAACTGACTTCTCTGTACTCTCACATTTCTCAGGAGAAGAAACTGATTCAGATGAAGTTTTAAACTTGTGAATGCAATGTCTCTCCACAACATTATCAACTAGATGTGATTGGTCACCCTGAACCCGCATGTCCCGACTAACATGCCATTTACAAATCAAAGGTTGATGTCTCCCTTGGTTATTAGATTTCCTTAAAAGACCAGCTCGTTTTGTCCACAATCGTCCCCTCACTTTTCTAGAATCACTAGTTTTGATTTGCTTTGGCACCGGTGGTCCCTCACTCTTGCAACTTTCTTCTTCTCCACAATATCCTTCTTGACCGCTGACTATCTGTTTAACAACAGCATAGCAATAACATCTATTACCAACATGAACAAAAAATTTGTGTTGAAGATGAATAATCAAAATTTTTTTAGATCAAGAAATATATAGTATCTTTTTATTTTTTTTCACCAATACTACCAATTGGACTCCATAGTCACTGCCAACCTTATCATCACAAACTACAAAATCATAAAGAGGATTCTGCAGTTGATTAATTTTCATTTCAAGAATAGTTCAAATTTTCTAGTCAACTAGTTAACCCGCACAGCTATTTCAATAAAAGATATATGCCTAAAATTCTTCTATATGAAAATTTCATAGAAATCACCTAAGAAAGAATATAAATTAATTTGGTACAAGGGAAAAAGAATTAAAAAGAGAAAAGGAAGAGTGGGAGTACCGTTGAAGGACGGGTCTTATTGGAGAATAATTTTCTGCTTTGAGGAGCAAGTTTAAGAGACTTGTGATGTTTTGCGGCATGGCGCCTTTTCTTTTTGGCTGAAAAGAATTTGCTTCCTTTTCCTCCCTTCAAAGATTTGTGCGGTCCAAGATCCTCCCCAACTTTAGACACTGGTTGCACATCATTAAACTTCGATAGAATTCGAAGTTTGGTACCATTGGCATCAATATAAACAGCACCTACATCAGAAGTATCCTCGAGATGGATTGGAGAAACCCTTTGACTTTTCCCTTCATCATATGTTGCAACTCTCTCATAATCCTGTCTAGGCACGTTTGTTGCAGTGGCCCAGCTTGTACCATTCCTCCTGTCAAGTTCTTCTAATGTGCACGGTCTGGCAGTAGCATACACATCCACCATCAGTCTTGTCTTCCTTGGTTTAATTCTATGCCTGGTAAGCTTAGAACCTGCTGTCCACTTGGGAGTTGACTCAGCAGAAAGGCACTGGTCAATGTGTGCATTCAAAGTGGTATTGGAAGAGGATGAGAAAGTTTTACAAACAGGGCAAACTTTTGAAGCCATTGATTCTGATACTGTCGTACAATTTGAAGCAATATCTTCAGTTGAGCTACGATCAGAATGAGAACCAAATTTCACTATTAATCTGCACTTCTTGCTTGAAGACCGAGATATGTTTTCAGTCTTGTGGGACTTAAAAGGACCAGCAGCTTGAACTTCAGGTGATACTTCCACTGATGTATCGGTTTCTAATGGTAGGTTGGACGGCTTGTTAACGAGAACTGAGTCTATTTCAGATTGAGAAACACTTGTTGTTGTGGACGGTAAATCATTTTCATGTTCTCCAGATCTGCTCGAGATGTTGTCAATACAAGCACCTGCTAAGATATGGTTTGAGTGAGCATCATTGGATGACTCTAGTACCACATGATCGTTTGACCCAGATGGCACTTCATCAAATTTCCTTGTATCTTGCTTCTCAAATGGATTGGTTTCAACCGTACATTTCTTTAAAGATTGGCTTCTTACGATACCAAGAGGCTGAAATGGTGGCAGTGGATCCTTCAAGCCATGCTTCAAGCAAAGTTGCAAATTTTTTGGAGAGAACGGCCAACTCTTCTTGATATCCTTGCTCCGGGCGGTGAAAACATAATCTCTACAGTAAAAAAAAAGGTTCTCTCTGTGGTTAGTAATAGCTGGTCTAAATTCATGAAAACTTACATAAGCAAAGAGAGGCAATAATAGAAAGAAGCACGAACTCATCCAAGATCATTCTTATGGGAACCAAAGGTTGAAACTTTAGAAGACTTTGATATTGTATGCTAACACAGGAAAGAGGGGGAACACATGGACAAAAAAAAAAAAACTCAAAAGACATTGACACTAAGGAAACAGCCAATTTAACCAAAACAAAACCCAAAAACCAGTGATCTTTCTAGTGATTAAAACTGAAATCCCACCAATTTCTCTTTTCTAAATTGAACAAGGAAAGTAGTCCCACCAGGCGTGATATGGTAAGGAGGGGAGTGGGACAGCAGCACAGGTAAACAGGTAGCAAAGAGAAAGCAAGAAGAAGTTGGCAGCAGTTTGCTCCACAGATAAAAACCCAACAATCAAGAAATACTAGCCAAGCAAAACTGAGTACAAAATCAAGTTATGGGTGAGGTATGAAGAGGCGTGAAGGAGTTCATAAGCAAAAGCCCCAGAGACCAAAATAGGGATAAGATTGGGGGTAGTGTTCAGAGTTAGGCCCCATGTTGAACTAAAGCAGCATGACTGGATCTGACGCAACAAAAATCTTTAGAAGGGATCAAGAGAAGAGAAGGCGTTAGAAGACCATGAGAAGAGGACACATCAAGGTTACTGTTCATCCCAAGCTGAAGATAGAGAGCAAATTTGAAATTACCTTATGGAGAATTTGGGGAGTGGGGTATGATGACGATGATGATGATCAAGCAGATCTACCTCAGGCAAGGGAAGCTTATGAGGAGGTGTCTCAATCTCATCACTACCACTTTTGAGCTGTAGAAATTGGCAAGGACATGGAGGATCTGGTTCTGGTGGAGGGTTTTCAATGGATAACATCTGATGAAAAGCTTCTATCTTCTTGTGCTGTTTTTACAACAGTCACAAGCACACTGCTACTGCTTCTATCTCCACCACTGCCCCTTATCTTCAGCATAACACGTATTTCTCCCTATTCCTACCTTGTTTCACATCACCACAAACCCAAGCGAAAGCAAGATCGGACAATCCCACTCAATCTTCATCCATTAATTAGCCTGCAACTGCAACAACTGCAACTGCAACCGCAACTGCAAGAGAGGAGAAAGAAGATGTGATCAAGATTTGCAGAGGCTGGGAGATTCTAGAACGTTATTTTATGTGAAGCTAATTTAAGGAGTAAATTTATTAAAGCGTCTGCTTCTTGATTGATCAAAGCAAAGCAAAGCAAAAAAAGAAGGAAAGAGGTTGCTGAACAAAGTCTAAAATTCATACGGAGCGTTATTTTATGTGGACGAACCCAGGAATAATTATAAATAAAAGAGCTGAAATTTGAGACTTTTTGGCAACACATCCACTTTCAAAGTCTCAGAAATGATCAAATCCCATATGATAATAGAGGATAAAGGCAAGAGTAATAAATAAATGGGAAATTTTGAAGCTGAGCAAGAAACTGAGCGAGAGAAAAAAAGCTTTGAGAAAAATTACCAGCAGAGAGATTTACAGGGTAATAAACGAGAAGACAGTGAAATGGATTAATATAGTTGAGAGTTGAAAAAAAAAAAACAAATCTCAAACAGTTAAGTTGAACAGACAAGAAGAAAGCCATGGCAAGATTATCCTAACTAGAGTTTGGGCTAAGAAAGAGCAAGAGCTTGAGTTGCAATCTTGGAGGAGGAAGACAAAAGATCAGAGAAGATGCTGAAATCATGGTAAAACAATTATAGTTAATAATAGTACTTAAGAAGGTTCAACGTTGAAAGCAAGTTGAACAAGAAGAGAAGATGGATGCTTTGAACAACAACAGCTAAAGCGAAAGTAGATGGAGAAGAGATGGAGTAAAAGCGAGATGAAGATGAAGATTAGGGCATAGACAGAAACGAAACCAACCTTGGGAAATTGAGGCAGTCTAGTCTTTGAAAGAGAGTTCTGTCTTTCTGGGGAGAAAAGAGGAGAGAAATGAGGTGTTTTGGAGTACTTCTTACTGTTTTCGACTAGAGAGAGAGGAGGGGGGGAGAAAAACAGCACCACCCACTCACACATCAAAAGGGCATCAGGTTCTTCTCTCCACAAAAAAGCAAGTTTGTACCATTAATCACCACGATTCACCCCCCCAACTGTGAATATGCGTTTAAGACTCAAAAAAAAAAAAAAAGCAAGAGAGAGAGAGTTGTGTATGTTTTTTTCTTATTGCAAAAATACACAAAGCTGTCCTATCCTATACCTACCCTACAATCCTTCATTTTCTTCCTTTCTTTATTCTTGATTTTTTTAATACCAATCCATTGCTCAAATGTCGGTTTTAGTCACCTTCTTTTCTGCAAATTCCAATCGCTAACAAAGTAGAAACCCATGTTGCCCGCTACACGACAAACTCCTTGCTGTTTTCTTTTCACAATTAATATATGCATCACCATCCAAGCCCAGCCCACCCCAACCCCAACGCCATAGAAAAATCAAATAGGGTTTCTTACCCAATCGTAGAAAAAAAAAAATCACCATTTTCTTACTCTTTTCCTTTTGACAATTTGACAAAATTTGTCATAATAAATTTGACAAAATTATTCAACTTCTCTGCAATTTGCTCACACAAACAAACAGCCTGAGCTAGCCACTGCCTTCCCTACTCAACTAGTATTGTTTTGAACTAGCAAATTTGATTTTCGATCTTTATTTTGAAGCTCAAAAATACTTGATTGAACTAGCAATGCTAAAAACTGGCTTTTGAGCAATTAAATCACGGAAATTATATTCATAATTCATGGTTCATGGCTTCATGCATCCACTACCACTAAGCCCCCCCCAAAAAAAAAGCCCACTTCCCAACGTCCTCTCATCCCGAAACATTTCTTAATTAAACTGGGACTTCAGCCGATGCTCCCTACCTTGCAAGGATCTCTTTTTGTCCAAAAAAAAGTTAGATCAATTTAGGCTTTGGCCCAATCTGTGCTTCTTCTGCATATCAGCTAAAAATGCTTCACTCTAGTTTAGCCCAAACTCCAAAATCCAATCCATCATTCGCACCAAAAGAAAAAAAAAAAACATAGTGACGTTACTGACGTAGTAGGTCTAAATTTTTCTCTTCAAATAAAATAAATGAATAAATAATATACTCGAGTCGATTACTTTTCAATATGCCCCCAATTATAAATTATTTTGTTCCACAATACACCTAGGCGGAATTTATCACCCATCACAATTCCCTGAAACATCCCAAGCCCCAAGGGGAAGGGAGAGGAGGGGCGGGTGCTAAAATTAATTCAGATTCGGATGTGAAAAGGGAAAAAAGGTTGTGGATACTCGATATTGCTTGTGATCTGAGTGAAACACAAACAATTTCTTCTTTCTTGGAAATAAATCAACAAAGGGTTGGGTATTGTTTGGTATTGGAAACAAGAATGGATGGGAAATAGCAAATTCGAGAGAATTGAAGGAAATGACGGGTGGAGGAGAATACAGCGATCAGAGGTACCTGCTGCGATCCAACAGCCATAACGATGAAGAAGATGGTGATGGCGAGAAAGATGAAGATGACGTGGAATCTCAAATGAGCAGCAGCAGCAACAGCAATAAAAACAACGCCTTGAAAGATCTGTTTAAGCATTTGGACAGGGGCTTTTCCTCCAGGCGCCTCAGCTTCAAAAGACCCGACAGAGACCGCTCCTCACCCCCCTCCATAGATCACCGCCAGCATCACCTGGTGGATGCCGCTGATGCACTGGGAGATAGCGCCCCTCCCGAATGGGCCTTGCTGCTTATCGGTTGCTTGCTTGGCGTCGCTTCCGGTCTTTTGGTCGCCGCCTTCAACAAAGGAGTACGTTCTTTCTTCTTTTTTTTTGTTTGGTTTTCTTTTAAATTTCGCATTTTTCTCTTTTCTTCTTAGATCTCCTCAGCTTGTCCATGGTATTTGGTCCACCCTCACACTCTTGTAATGCTTTCATTATCGTGCATATTGTCTTCTTCCAATGTTGTTATTTTCCTTTTCTACTTACAGCTTAGAGAGCAGCAATGATTACTTACAGGTTTGCTAGGTTGAGGTTTATTGAAAACCTTACTACTATTAATATATTGTTGACACAAATATTTCAACAATACATCTTCGAAACTCTGTTCACCTCTTTCTCAGCCAATGTTGACTCCTTTGTTCCCTTTCTACTTGTTTTCCTTGTGTAAATTGTTTTCACTCTAGCTATTAAATATCAATTGCAACTTTGTATGCTATAGTTTGTCAAAGTAGCCCAGTCCATACATGATAACTGTTTTGTTCAATATTGCTTCAGTTTTTCTAATTGCTTTTTGTTGATACTTGCTACTACTCATCTAGGTTCATGTCATACATGAATGGGCATGGGCTGGGACTCCAAATGAGGGTGCTGCATGGCTTCGTTTACAGAGACTGGCTGACACTTGGCATCGCATTCTTCTGATACCAGTCACCGGAGGGGTCATTGTTGGAATGATGCATGGTTTACTTGAGATATTGAGCCAAATAAGGCAATCCAGTTCTTCTCAACAACAGGGTTTTGATTTGGTTGCCGGGGTCTTCCCCACAATAAAGGCTATCCAGGCTGCCGTAACTTTAGGTACTGGCTGTTCTTTGGGTCCTGAAGGCCCCAGTGTTGATATTGGAAAATCATGTGCCAATGGATTCTCATTAATGATGGAAAACAACAGAGAAAGGAAGATTGCTCTTGTGGCTGCTGGAGCAGCGTCCGGGATTGCTTCAGGTATGTAGATTGTTGTTACAAGTTTGTGATTTTAATTTGAGGTTTATTTGGCTTAAAAGTTTTGCTTAGGCTTAAATCCCTTTACAGCACATGAACTTATTTAACATAACCCCTTAAGCCCCAAAACGTTTACGCGCAATCAAATAAGCCCCTGTGAACTTTGATTTACACCCAAATAGGCCCTAAATGTGACTAAAATTGGTCATATGTTGGAGATTAACAGTTTTCCGGCATGGAATCTGACCAATTTTGTCAATTGAGGACCTAATGGAGTGTAAATTGAAGTTCAAGGGTTTATTTGATTGCAATGCAAGTTTTGGGGCTTAATTGATTATATTGAATTAATTAAGAAGGTTTTTTGGTATGTTAGTTTTTTGCTTATTGATGAGAATACATCATACCTTGGCCATTAATGTCCATGGGAGATTGGATCCTTTTTCCTTATTTTTTCCTTTCTTTGTACACCCTTATTCATATTTAATAAAACCGCTGAAAGTACTACCTGTCCAGTCAAGTTCATTTAACTGGTCATTTACATTTCTTATTTATATGGTGAGCAGACATGAAATCTCTGCGTACACTGAAAACCTACATGTCAATGTGATCTTGATATTGTTAGTGTAGGTACTGCATTCATGTGGGGATACTTACCTGTTAGATTATGAATGTATGCCATGCTTAGGGAGCTAATAAATAGTAACCCTTTTTAAGGGTACTTTAATTAAATTAATGTTCGACAAAGTTAACAAGTCTAGGGAAAGGTATTCCCGCAATATTTGCAATAATTAGGTCATACACAAATTCTGGCATTACATCTAAAGATCTCCCCTTGTTAGCCAGTGCATCTGCAACTTTGTTTTCTTCACTATAGCATTGTGATATCCTCACATTGTGAAAGCTTTGCAAAAGACACCTGCAATGAAAAATGATATCCCCCAGTGGTCAAATAGATCTATCAGCCTTACCAAGCAGATTAATAACAAGTTTAGCATCAAAAGAAACATCCGAACTCTGAATTCCCCTCGATTGAGCAGCCATTAAACCATCTCTTAAACCCCATAATTCAGCTTGAAGGCTAGTTGTGTAGCCAATATTTCTCGAATAGCCAACAATCCATTGACCACATGCCTCTCTGATAATTCCTCCAGATCCCAGCTCCAGGATGACCTTAGACTAGAACCATCTGAGTTTAACTGAAACCAGCCTCGCATAGGGGTACTCCAAAAAACAAGAATTGCATTCCTCTTAAAGCAGGGAGTGATGTGACATGCAAGGTGGTACAACTCCAGAGCAAGATTAATAGCAGAATTGTGAACAGGCTCAGAAAGAATGGTATTGCCTTGAAAAATCCTAGCATTCCTAGTTTTCCAAATGACCAACAAAAATAAGCAAAGACAACAGACCAAGGAATGCCTTTGTATGCAGAAGAAGAAAGATTGAGAGCAATCCAATCTTTAACACAGGAGGACGAGAAGAAACCATTCGGCAATGATTGAAAAGGTGCCAAACCAAAGAGGCAAAACTGCAGTCTCTAGGGAAATAAATAGTAACTAGTTTCTTAACTGTCCAGGGTATGATGTCATTTAAAGGATGACATTACTGTATGATAATGGGCTAGGCTTTGATCTATTCATAGCTACTAAATTCTTATCATTTAGTCTGATTACTGTCTAGGCACTTTTCCCCGTATATTATATGAAGCAAATCTGGATATTATGATTCAGTAGGGGCCAATTTCTTTTATTTAAGCAAAAGAAGCTCTAGTTGGTCACCTCTCCCATCCCAACCGCAAAAACAGATACAGTGTTTTCTGGAGCAGGCTATCTTTTCTTTGGCCAAATTGAGTATGCTAATCCAAGCATTTGTGAACTCTCTTCTGCTTATAGTTGTGCCTTCGATTAGCATAAGCTTTTAAATTTCCTTCCTGATCTATCAATTCTAGTAGGCCTGTATGTTAATTCATTTTTTGATTAATTGAGGTTTTAATTTTCCTTCCCGATCTATCTCTTACCATCTTTCAGGTTTTAATGCTGCTGTCGCTGGTTGCTTTTTTGCTATTGAAACTGTTTTAAGACCTCTTCGTGCTGAAAACTCACCTCCGTTTACAACCGCAATGATAATTTTGGCTTCTGTTATCTCATCTACCGTATCAAATGCTTTACTTGGGACAGAATCAACCTTCACTGTGCCATCATATGATTTGAAATCTGCTGCTGGTATTTCACCTTCCCACAGTGAATTTCTTTCTATTTTTAGGTTTGCATTTTGATGCTTGTATGCATTTGTCTAAGCTTCTTAATGTGATTACAGCTACTGATATTTCCTTTAACTAGTAATGCGTTGTTCAATCAGGAGATTGATGAATGTGCTGCCCATTTATCTGCATTTAAACCTTGCTTGTATCCATGATTAAGAATTTCAGAACTTAATGTTTTGAAAGCATGCCATCCTTATTGATATTATAATTATTATAACATTCAAAGGGCTCGTTTTTCCATTTGAATATTTGACAGTGAGTGGCCAAATAGAGTTTAATTTTAGTATGTATTATTGCTCCCAAAGGCATAGAGTAGTTTGGCTTTTCTACCTTAATAGGTAAAGCAAGCTTCATGCTAAGGAAGGATGCGATTAAGAATGACTGCATATAAGCAAAAAGTGGCGATACTTACAATATTTATTTGATTTTTTCTTGCAGAGCTACCTTTGTATCTAATTTTGGGAATGCTATGTGGTGTTGTGAGTGTAGTCTTCACTCGCTTGGTTTCTTGGTTCACAAAGACTTTTGAGTTTATCAAGGAGAAGTTTAGACTTCCTGCTGTTATTTGTCCTGCTTTAGGTGGTTTGGGAGCTGGAATAATAGCTCTTAAGTATCCTGGAATTCTATACTGGGGCTTTACAAATGTTAATGAAATCCTACATACTGGGAAGACCGCATCAGCTCCTGGAATCTGGTTGCTAACCCAACTAGCAGCTGCCAAGGTTGTTGCCACTGCTTTGTGTAAAGGCTCTGGGCTTGTAGGCGGCCTTTATGCACCAAGTTTGATGATTGGTGCTGCTGTTGGTGCTGTATTTGGAGGTTCAGCTGCTGAAGTTATTAATTCAGCAATTCCAGGAAATGCTGCTGTTGCGCAGCCACAAGCATATGCACTGGTAATTTTTTCCTGGGGTGTTATTGCACACGTCTCTGGAACTTGGAAAATTAGTGTACAATTTTATGTAAATCAGCTGATTTTAATACAGTCAAGCTTCTACTTTAGGTTGGAATGGCTGCTACTTTAGCTTCAGTTTGTTCAGTACCCCTGACATCAGTTCTACTTCTCTTCGAGCTGACAAAAGATTACAGGATATTACTTCCTCTAATGGTAATTCTTTTCATAATCTTGCGTTCCCTTTATATCTTCCGTAAAATAATATAGAGAACAGGCGAGTCGGTTGCATCGGTTGCATATACTCTTTTTAGTTTCTTTCATATTTGTCCCAGTTTCTTCCTGCAAAATATAAAAAGTAAGAAAAACCTTGTTTAAGTGCAGTCCAACTTTACTGGGATTAAGTCATCTATAAGTCTAAGGAATTTTCTTCTTTTGGTGCAAAGCACTTTGCTGCTTTGCTTCATTTTTGAGTAATTTCTTTGGGCATCATGTGATGGGATGGGACGTTGTCTAAGAATTCCCACTTAATTATAATTTTGTTTCCTTCTTTCTCAATTTGGAAAAAAAGGGGGCTGTTGGATTGGCGATATGGGTTCCTTCTGTGACAAACCAGAACAAGGAGACAGAAACATCTGATATGAGGAATTCAGCTAGAGGATATTCTTCCCTCTCTGTTGCTGAGGAGCTCTATGTCTTAGAAAAGGCTGCTGACCATGAAGCAATTGATGAAGATATGCTTCTTGAAGATCTTAGGGTAATTTTCTTCTTTGTTTCAGAAAAGTTTTTCAATATGGTCAAGTTTGTTTAAATCATCACTTAGCATGTAACTCATTTTATCTGCATCCTTGCTTGTTAGGTTTCAAAGGCCATGTCAAAGAAGTATTTAAAGGTATCAATGGCTGTTACTTTAAAAGAAGCAATGAAATGCATGCATGACAGCCATCAGAATTGCGTGCTTGTTGTTGATGAAGATGACTTTCTTGAGGGGATTCTCACATATGGGGATGTCAGACGGTATCTGTCTAAGAAGCCTAGTGATATTTCAAAGGGTGATTTAACAGCTGTAGATGTAATTGATACGATCTCTGTACCTCTCTCACTCTCTCTCCCTCTCTCTCACATTTTTAATAACTCTTAGTGAAATCTTTATAGGCAAATACTTGTCTCATTTCCTCTGTCTGCACTCGAGGGATAAGCTACCGTGGGCAAGAGCGTGGACTGTTAACCTGTTATCCAGACACAGATTTGGCAATTGCCAAGGAGTTGATGGAGGCCAAGGGCATAAAACAATTGCCCGTAGTGAAACGTGGTAGAGAACCCCACAAGGGAAGGAAGCGAAAAATAGTTGCTATTCTTCATTATGAATCAATCTGGAACTGTCTCAGGTTCTTATTTGTGTTCAATCTGTTGTACATGATACTATATTTCTGTTTCTTTTCCTTGTGTAGAAGATATCCTTATTACTGCTGCTATCTAGAATCCGGTGGGAGTTTGTTGTTTGGTGTCTGATTATTATATTATCAAATTTTCAGCTATGAATTGACATTTATCGTTGTCCATGCAGAGAGGAAATAAATCACAGAAAATCGGTCTATCAGCATAAAGAGAATAATATGGAGGTGATGGCAAATGGCGATTAATGCAGTGATGCGGTTGATTTTCTTTATCAAGACAAGATTATAGCTACTCCCTGCGACTTCATACATCAACTTAGACGAGACCTAGGAAGTTGGTTACGCCTACTATAGAATTGGGTCTCCAAATTATGCATTGAGTTGGGATAACTCAATAAGGATTACTATAGCTTCTGCTAAGCTGGTATACCTGAGGATCCATAGGAAAATGCTTTGTAAATGTACTTTTAAGAGTAATAATAGTTCAATTATTAGAGGAAAAAGGAAGTGCAAATCAGTAGGCCTTTTTTTTTAACTCCCTTTCTGAAAAATCAGAGAAGCAAATGGTACAGCTATTGACGATTTGTGAGTAATGCTGGTTCAGGCGGATAGTGCCTGGCTCAATTATATATTGTAATACAACGATGCTGGCTAAATATTGGTCTTGGGTATTATATATGTAACAATATTTACTTATTTTCGTGCACTGTTGGCTGCCGGCTACACCTTACAACTCAATCCCCGTGTCGGCCTCTTAACTCTACTGGAAACAAAGTCGTACAAATATGAGCATCCTCTTCTCTTCTCGGCTTTGTTTTCCAAGAGTACTTTTATGTTCATTACCATCCTCGATCACCTTCCAACAATCTACTAACAGTTTTCTTCTCCCCGGACAATCTACTCAATGCTGCCCTTTCAATTTCCTACTATACTGCGCCATCCCCAGTGACAGTGGGATGCGAAAGAAATACTCTCTCTCATGATTAACTTATGTTCAAGTAATCAAAAATGAGAAAAGAATAAGACCAAGCATTGATGAAATGCTCATTTATATATCGGAAACATAAATGCTTCTATTTTTCTTAGAACTGAAATACTATAAAATTATAAGGTAGAAAAAAGCGGAAAATTTACATCTGAGGTCCAAGAGGCAGCCTACTCATAATTTGCTGGTATACTGATGTGTTGTTCGATAGATTCAAACCAGGTTCTGACATTGGCTCCATCTTTGGTTCTCCTTTCGGTAATATGAAACCCATTTCATTAGTCTGGCGTTGCTGAGGCATGAATGGATGGACAGGAAGAACCGGCAGCTTGACTTGGCCGGGGCACAACCCAGCCATTGCCAAATTTGCCAAGCCTGATTGATTCATTCCGAATGAGAAGCCAGGAGAAGGCCCAAGCTGATGCCTGCCAGGCAGAGTAAATGGACCAAAAGATGCAGGTCCAACCATGTTGTTGTGAAGTTGTGATGGATCTGGCCTGTGGACATGAGTATGGACAGAGGAAGCAACCTGAGCAGTTACTGTGCTAGAGGTAGCAGAATTGGCATGACTGCTACTACGAGCAGCAGGAACATCATGATTATGCTTTCCTTCATAGGTAGTAATTACTGACTTGAGATCATGTGATGCCCGCTCCACATGCTTCCTCACTGTGCAGCCGGCACTAGTGCATTTGTAGTAACTCCTGCATAAACAGTAACAAATTATGTTCTGCTTAATTTGGCTGCCAATAGGCAATAGCAGTAAACTGCTCTACAAATGGTAGAACATTAGTTGTTTTAAAGCAACCTTGGATTCGGATTTCCTTTTACTACTTTCTGGCCATACTTGCGCCACCTATACCCATCATCTAAGATATCCACCTCACTGGTTGTTTGGACCACAACCCTAGGCTCCCGAATAGCCCGTGTGGTTCCACTCATTTCTGATGCATAAGCTTCAATTTTCCTGGTATAAAAAATGAAAAACATTCACACGGTGACATAAAATAGTATTGTTATTCAAAGATATTATCAGATTTAAACCTTCTCTTTGATTCAGATTCATCTCCTTCACCATCATAACCTAATGAGACACTGCCATGGGTTCCTCGATCATCTTCATCTTCATCATTAGAAAAGGTAGATGAGGCGTCCACTGCATCACCTGATTCAAAGTGAGTGCTATTTGGGGCCTGCCCACTGCCATACTCTTGACCAAGAGGTGTAGATGAGGTCACCTCAATACTGTCATGCCTCCAATCATGAGTAGTAGCAATTGCTCCCTTCTGTGCAGATATCCATAGCGGATCACCATCAGCACCATTCTGAGGGCCAGTTTGTTCAGGAACTTCTAGTTGCATGTCTGTTACTGGGTTGGATGATCCAATGGCTGATCGGCGATTTGGTGGAGGCTTGGGATGGTTGTGGGCTCCCTTGTAAATGATCTCAGTTATGTGACCTTCATGAGAACGCTCCACTTTCTTCTTAACCTGACAGCTTGGATGTGTGCACTTGTAATAACTACGAGGATACTCACTGCCTTTAACTTGCTTTTGTCCATATTTTCGCCAATTATATCCATCCTCAGATGGTGCACCACCAACACCACCAGCCATGCAATCTCCACTGCCTCTTTGATCTCCTTCCTCATCCTGTGGCTCATCAAGAGGCAGTGAATGTTCAGCACTCCCACCAACAGGATCAAAGACCCTTTGATCAGCAGAGTTGTTACTCCCAGAATCTTTTTCAGTTGATGATCTAGAGAAATCTGCATAAACGCCAAGCCTGTTGCTGTTCTTAGAGAGGACTTTCACTGGGTCAACATTTTGAGATGGCAGAGAATTCTCAGACTGGACTGAAACCTCAATATTTGGATTAGACTGCTGAGGAAGACTGGCTGGAGTAATCTGCATTCAGAAGAACATCTAATAGTTACAAAAATAAATTTGGTCTACCCGTTTGAATTAGATAGAAGGTAAACTAATATTAATACTCAGTCCATTCCCTGTTCTTCCAGTGAATAGGTTTTGAGTATTTGACTAATAACAAAAGTGGGAACAAACATGAGGACCATTGTGCTTTCTGAAGATAAACTTTTTTATTTATTTAAATGTTTTTCCCTTTTTCTTCCTCAGTTTGTCCTAAACAAATTTCCACAAGCATACTTACTCTGTTCATAGCACCAAGGAGAAAATAGGAATTCTCTTCTGCAACAGGCTTGAATGCAAATGATGATGGATTGATGTCCTCAAAATAGTTATCTTTGCTTTTATCAGGGGACTCTGAGGTAAAGCTCCTACCATGACCATTAGGAATAAAAGGGAATTTTCCAGTAGTCGGGGATGGCTGTGCCTGCAGTGATACACGCTTAGAAATTTGTACAGAACAGCACTCAATAAACAGAAGAAAGGCATTAATGATAGTAAATAGTATATAATTTTATAGATTGGTTTTCTGATAATGGTGATTCAATTCCTGAATTTAGTGAGCAACTTATATTGCATTTTTAATATGATTTCTTCAACTCCTTACAGGAGTATAAACTTCCTTGACCCTTGTGAGCTCAACAATTGATAGTCGGTACCATTGATACTTAATCCAAAAGGCAAGAATAATAACAGGAGGCCGAGGGTGCCAAATATTGAATTAGTAAACTTACCAACGAATTTGAAACAAAAACTGGAGACTCTAGCAGTGTTGTTGGGCTAAGGCCTGGAGGTATTGTCAAGTAAGGAGAACCATTTCCAGAAACTGAAAGGTCAGAAGGCCTGATACTTTCAGTATTCAGTCTTGGAGCATTAAATCCAGCTCTGGCTGCCATCCTTTCCACCAGACCTCCTCGTGAACTTGGTTTTTGCTCAGAAATCAACCCTAATTCATTCAATTGTTCACAACCTTGGTGAACAACCTTTTTGTCACCATTCTCTGCTGTCATCATCCCTCGAGATCCCAGAAATAATCCTTCAGTTTTATTTTCCCCAGGAGTTTGAGAGACTGGTTTTGAGTCAATATCATCACCTAACATAGCTGTGAAAATTGTTCTTGGACTGGGAGTAGGAGGTATCCAATCTCCTATGATAGCAGCATTATCATCAACACCCACCATAACAATTCTAAGACTTGGCCCAATCACACTTCCTTTTGAAATGAAGAATCCTGACAGATCAACAACAAAGGCAGTACATGATGGCACAATAGTGAGGTACGAAATAACTCTATAAAGGCAGAACAATAAGTATCTTTACTCTTTATAAAGCAAAATTGCCGTTTGCTCCGATTTGTTGAAAAAATGTAATTTTTTTATCTTAAGGATCAAAGTTTATGAAGATTAGAACCTTTAGGGTTGAGCATTTCCCAATTGTTGAAAAATGTTGAGCATCACTTCTAATTTCTAAACCAAAAAAGAGTTGACGTTCAAACAATACAATTTATTTATAAGTGGGGTCTCTTTCTTTTGGCTACAATACAACAACAAAAGGAAGATGCAAGTGAAAAGTGAAAGCATTTACTCAGCTTTACCAAAATGATTCCAGAAATGAATAGGGTGTGTGTGTGTGTGTGATTACTATGCGTCTTAAACTTCCTTTAACCAAACCAAAACGAGGGCGGAAAAACCAGTTGGATTAATAAAATATTACAAAGGGAACTGATTGACAAAAAAAGAAAGGTTGGTAAGAAAAATTAAGAAAGGTTCCATTTTTGTTCATGTTATTACTTTCTAGAGAACCTAAGACCTCATAATCATATAAACAAGAGAAAAATAACAATCTATTCCAAAATTGATGAAGGTATCTTGAAGGAAAAGTAATCAAATTAAAACATTTAATTTGACAAATTAGGAAACTCATATCTGAAGTGATTTTGCCCACCAAGATCTAATGGTAAGCAATTTGGATCATAGCAGGCTTGACGTAAAGAGTCCAAAAATAGTATCAAAAGATATGAGATTTGAAGCACACATAAATTATAAAAAACTGCAAACAATTTGGTATCTTAAATTTGCAGTATAGCTATGTCATAATGACATTATATATATGAAGAATTCAAAAGAAGAAGAGGAGGAGGAGGAGGAGGATTCAAATTGAGAAACAGGAAAAGTAAAGTTAAAGCTGATTTGAGAGAGAGAAACAAAACGATTACCTGATTGATTAAAGAGGCGAAGCTAATGGAGAAAGAGCAAGCAGAAGCATGAGAATTGACCACCATTAGCACCAAAAAGAAGAGAAGACGAAATCCCCAACCTCTGATCAGATTTTCTCTCCTTCTCAATGGAAATGGAGATGAAAGCATCCAGCTTTCTTCATCTGGGTCTGAGAAAAAGGAAAAAACATGTCTTTTATTTTATCTCTGTATTTTGTGTTTAGCTTTCTCTTTCCCTTTGCTTGGAGCTTAAATTGATCCGATATATGCTATTTTCCCCTTATATATGGAGAGAAAATTACAGTATTATACTATGGATTCAGATGGAAAAAGATACTAGTAGAGTAAATTACATTACATTACATTACATTACATAATAATAATAAAAGACGAAGAAAGGAAGAAAAGGAGATTGTTTTGCAATGGTGGTGGTGGACCTGGAATCTTTGAAGAATGAAAAGAAAGGGAAATTGAATTAAAGAGAGAAAGAGCAAAGAAGCTGAAGAAAGAAAAGTTCACAGATTTATCTCTCGCATCGATTGATTGGATTCAATTGAATTTTCATTTTTCAATATTATTTGTAAATTAGTTACTACTAATCATTCTTGTTTTTGGACTGGGGCAGGGGCGCAGGGCAGGCAGGCAGGGGTTTCTGTTGCTTTCACCCATTGGAACAGAAAATGACTAAATGGGGCCCTCTCTGCCTTAACCAATCTCCTCATGCCATGTGGCAGTAATGGTGATCTGCTACACATCTAATTGGCGATGGTGGGGAAGCACGGAGGACGCGGAAGCAGGAGACAATAATTGTGCCTTCTTCAAATTAGAGAACGTAGTTGGAGTATTTTTATTTATTTTTACTACTAAAATAAAATAAAATAAATATTTTTTTAGGAAAATAAATAAATATAGTAAATAGTTATATACTCCACTTTTATTGCTTTATTATTATTAATAATAATAATAAATTAGATTATTATTATTATGTGTAACGCTGGTGTGGCAAGTAAATTGTGTGCCTAACACCTGTACCCTAACAAAGTGAAAATGTTATAACCGCCTGTTGCCTGTTGGCAGGCCTTGACCCTCCTCACCTGCTTCTGCTTGCCTTCTCCTTTTCATTTGCTTCCACATTTCCACATTCCTCTCCCCCGGCCCTGATTCCCTGTTTGTTGTTATGCATTGCAATTGCATGGCCCTTTTTTTTCTTCACTAATATATTTCTTTTTGGCTTACTTGCTCTTTATTCAAATTTCAATGGAATGGAAACACTAGATTGACACGGACCGGTATCGGAGCTCCCAAGGATTAAAGATTAAATGGCAGTGCCAGTAAACGACTAGTAATCAAGTATTTTATTATTATATTAATTTGTGATTAAGAGACAAGCATATCATGCCACCACCAAACTTGGTTCTATAACTTCTAAGAAATATAAGTAGAGACTAGAGAGAGAATCATGGACCGTCTAATCTACGTAAAATGTTAAGATGAAAAATGACAAGAAAAAAGGGAGCCTCTGTGCTTAAATCATTAATTTGGAACCGTGTTTCATGGGAGGATTAGTTTCATTTAAAATTGTTAAAATAATAATCACGCTCTCTAATTTATTCTCCTCTTGGAAGAGGATCCAATTCCAGTCTAATCTGCTACATGCTTGTCTTCTTTTTGTTTTAGGTCATTAATAATATTATTCATCTAGCTTTTGATAACAAGCTTTAACAATTATTCTTTACATAATATATATGTTAAACATATCCTCCTCTAAATATATAATCCTATAATTTTTCATAATAATTTTTCATTTTGGATTTGAGTTTTACACATGAAGACCATAGAGAGGCGGCTTGTTTGTTGAATCTAGCCTTAAAAATAGGCTTGCAACTTTTATTTAAACGCATAAGAGAACAAAATTTGAATAATTATCTTGATTCACATCAAAAGTTGATTGGGGTATTTAGTAAATTTGCTAGGCGTTTCATAAAAAAATATGCTAGGTGTTAAAATTATATATAGTATAGTAGTATACATGCATAGCACCCGAGTTGTTAACTCAAGTACTTGTGAGTACATCATGCCTGGTCCATGAGTCCATTATAATGAGATTTCACTAAAATATAGCAGTATACATATGAGGAGGGTTCAACTGATACCTTATGCACGTAATAGCTTACTTCTCTTATAGCATTTTATAATTTAATTTACAATTAAT